>CM070446.1:40075721-40085721 GCA_036324595.1 Champsocephalus gunnari
CCACACCCTGCACGCCACACCGTGCACGCCACACCCTGCACGCCACACCCTGCACGCCACACCGTGCACGCCACACCCTGCACGCCACACCCTGCACGCCACACCCTGCACGCCACACCGTGCACGCCACACCCTGCACGCCACACCCTGCACGCCACACCGTGCACGGTGCGTGCGTGCGTCACGGTGAGGCATCTGACCCAGAGGTCCTGTCCTCTGCACAGAGTGAGATGGGCTGGGGTTAGTTCTCTGAGCTCAGTACGCGCACGGCCTCTGAGGAGGCGAGGCATTGAGACGGCCTGAGAGGACAAAGGGTCACCTGCTCTAAAGGTCTCCTATTGGCCGAGCATACGCATGTATATATATAACCCTATATATATTTTCCCTCTCTCTCTCTCTCTCCCTCTCTCTCCCTCCCTCTCTCTCTCTAACCTCTCTCTCTCTCTCTCTCTCCCTCCCTCTCTCCCTCTCTCTCTCTAACTCTCTCTCTCTAACTCTCTCTCCCTCCCTCTCTCTCTCTCTCTCTCGTTTCTGATTGGCCCGTGGGGGTAAAGCCCGCCCACATTTTAGTAATGTGGTCATGACGCAGCAAATCTGGATCAGCTCCGCTGGTCCTCGTTTTTAGAGAAGTGGGTACGGAGGAGAAGAGAGAGGGGTTTTCTGACACTTTGAGAGTCTCCTGACACACCGGGGGGGGGGACCAGGGACACACGGGGACACACCGGGGGGGATACGGGGACACACCGGGGGGGATACGGGGACACACCGGGGGGGGACACCGGGGACACACCGGGGGGGATACGGGGACACACGGGGGGGGATACGGGGACACACCGGGGACACACGGGGGGGGATACCGGGACACACCGGGGGGGGATACGGGGACACACGGGGGGGGATACCGGGGACACACCGGGGGGGATACGGGGACACACGGGGGGGGATACGGGGACACACGGGGGGGGATACGGGGACACACGGGGGGGGATACCGGGGACACACCGGGGGGGATACGGGGACACACGGGGGGGGATACGGGGACACACCGGGGGGGATACGGGGACACACCGGGGGGGGATACGGGGACACACCGGGACACACCGTAGGGAAGACATCACAAAGGGACTTCTGCGCGATGGGGACCTCGAAATGTGTTTTGCTTGAAGAAACTTTATTAGAGTTTAAAAAACTACAATTTCTCCAAATCCACAAAGACGTCAACAACAACAACAACAGGTCCTCCTTTACTGGTCCCCCTGCTGAGAGACCCCCTGATGGTCCCCCCCCTGCTGGTCCTGATGGTCCCCCCCCCTGCTGAGAGACCCCCTGATGGTCCCCCCCCTGCTGAGAGACCCCCTGATGGTCCCCCCCCTGCTGGCCCTGATGGTCCCCCCCCTGCTGGTCCTGATGGTCCCCCCCCCCTGCTGAGAGACCCCCCTGCTGAGAGACCCCCTGATGGTCCCCCCCCTGCTGAGAGACCCCCTGATGGTCCCCCCCCTGCTGAGAGACCCCCTGATGGTCCCCCCCCTGATGGTCCCCCCTGCTGAGAGACCCTGATCAGAGACTCACCCACGGTGTAGAGACTGGCGTCCGTCAGCTTGCTGATGACCGCCTCGCTGCTCAGACCCTCGTTAGTCTTCACCTCCACCGTGGAGCCCACCTGCACATCAGAGCACTCAGTTAGAGACAGGGACATTAGAGACGGGGACATTAGAGACGGGGACATTAGAGACAGAGACATTAGAGACAGAGACTCTATAGAGGTCCTCACCTTCAGGGCTCCTTTCACCTGGTCGTCCTGGACCACCTGAGACGTGCTCTCACCTTTCAGGCTCACCTGGAGACACAGAGGACACAGAGAGAGGACACCAAGGACAGAGAGAGGACACAGAGATACACAGAGGACAGAGACACACAGAGGACACAGAGGACAGAGAGGACACACAGAGGAAACAGAGAGGACACACAGAGGACACACAGAGGAAACAGAGAGGACACACAGAGGAAACAGAGGACAGAGAGGACACACAGAGGACACACAGAGGACACACAGAGGAAACAGAGGACACAGAGGACACACAGAGGAAACAGAGAGAGAGGACACAGAGGACACAGAGACAGAGGACACAGAGACACACAGAGGACACACAGAGGACAGAGACAGAGGACACAGAGACACACAGAGGAAACAGAGATACACAGAGGACACAGAGACAGAGGACACAGAGACACACAGAGGACAGAGACAGAGGACACAGAGACACACAGAGGACAGAGACAGAGGACACAGAGACACATGGGGGTTAATTTCTGAAGGGAATACATTAACCCCAACAGGTACAGAGACACTTTGTGAGGATAGAGACACGTCCTGGTTCTGGACCTAGACCAGGTTCCTGGTTCTAGTCCTGGACGTGGTTCTGAGGGTTCTGGTTCTTACCTTGACCTTCACCATGCGCTTCACGGTCTTGATCTTGGCCTCGCAGAAGGCTCCTCTGTATTTAGCGCTAACATCCGTCCCCACGGACAGGTAGGGAGGCTCTTCTGCTGCCTGCAACACACACACACACACACACACACACACATCAGCAACACACACACATCAGTACACACACACACACCAGTAACACACACACCAGTAACACACACACATCAGCAACACACACTCTCTCTCGCTCTCTCTCTCTCTCCCAGCATGCACTGCGGCGCACAGAGGGAGATGTTGAAGCCGTCTCCTATTAGCCTCTATAGCTTCTAGCGTTAGCATGAGAGTCCCCCTCAGACTGGTTCCAGACTGGTGGACCATAGAGAGAACCATTAACACCGCAGACCCCCTGCGGTCCACGTCCAGGTGTCTCATGGGGACTACATGGTTCTGACTGCTCTCTTGTTGTTGGAGGTGTCTCTGGACGTGTCTCTCGACGTGTCTCCAGCAGAGACAGTCTCTACTGGGACCATCAGGACCAGGTCTCCACTGGGACCATCAGGACCAGGTCTCCACTGGGACCATCAGGACCAGGTCTCTACTGGGACCATCAGGACCAGGTCTCCACTGGGACCATCAGGACCAGGTCTCTACTGGGACCATCAGGACCAGGTCTCCACTGGGACCATCAGGACCAGGTCTCTACTGGGACCATCAGGACCAGGTCTCCACTGGGACCATCAGGACCAGGTCTCCACTGGGACCATCAGGACCAGGTCTCCACTGGGACCATCAGGACCAAGTCTCCACTGGGACCATCAGGACCAGGTCTCCACACTCACCTTCATCTCGGCAGCTATTTGAGGGAGTCCAGCTCGAAGATGGTGATCTCTGAAAGACAGACAGGACACGAGGTTAGAGAGAGACAAAAGGACACGAGGTTAGAGAGAGACAGACAGAGAGGACAGACAGGGAGGACACGAAGTTAGAGAGAGACAGACAGAGAGAGAGACAGAGACACGAGGTTAGAGAGAGACAGACAGAGAGAGACAGAGAGGACACGAGGTTAGAGAGAGACAGTCACAGAGAGAGACAGACAGGACACGAGGTTAGAGAGAGACAGACAGAGAGGACAGACAGGGAGGACACGAGGTTAGAGAGAGACAGACAGAGAGAGACAGAGAGGACACGAGGTTAGAGAGAGACAGACAGGACACGAGGTTAGAGAGAGACAGACACAGAGAGAGACAGACAGGGAGGACACGAGGTTAGAGAGAGACAGACAGAGAGGACACAAGGTTAGAGAGAGACAGAGAGGACACGAGGTTAGAGAGAGACAGTCACAGAGAGAGACAGACAGGACACGAGGTTAGAGAGAGACGGACACAGAGAGAGACAGACAGAGAGGACACGAGGTTAGAGAGAGACAGACAGAGAGAGAGACAGAGACACGAGGTTAGAGAGAGACAGACAGAGAGAGACAGAGAGGACACGAGGTTAGAGAGAGACAGACACAGACAGAGACAGACAGACAGGACACGAGGTTAGAGAGAGACAGACAGAGACAGACAGACAGGACACGAGGTTAGAGAGAGACAGACAGAGAGAGACAGAGAGGACACGAGGTTAGAGAGAGACAGTCACAGAGAGAGACAGACAGGACACGAGGTTAGAGAGAGACGGACACAGAGAGAGACAGACAGAGAGGACACGAGGTTAGAGAGAGACAGACACAGACAGACAGGACACGAGGTTAGAGAGAGACAGTCACAGAGAGAGACAGACAGGACACGAGGTTAGAGAGAGACGGACACAGAGAGAGACAGACAGAGAGGACACGAGGTTAGAGAGAGACAGAGACACGAGGTTAGAGAGAGACAGACAGAGAGAGACAGAGAGGACACGAGGTTAGAGAGAGACAGTCACAGAGAGAGACAGACAGGACACGAGGTTAGAGAGAGACGGACACAGAGAGAGACAGACAGAGAGGACACGAGGTTAGAGAGAGACAGACAGAGAGGACACGAGGTCAGAGAGAGACAGACAGAGACACGAGGTTAGAGACAGACAGAGAGAGACAGACAGGACACGAGGTTAGAGAGAGACAGACACAGAGAGAGACAGACAGACAGGACACAAGGTTAGAGAGAGACAGACAGAGAGGACACGAGGTCAGAGAGACAGACAGAGAGGACACGAGGTTAGAGAGAGACAGACACAGACAGAGAGAGACAGACAGGACACGAGGTTAGAGAGAGACAGACACAGAGAGAGACAGACAGACAGGACACGAGGTTAGAGAGAGACAGACAGAGAGGACACGAGGTCAGAGAGAGACAGACAGACAGAGAGGACACGAGGTTAGAGAGAGACAGACACAGACAGAGAGAGACAGACAGGACACGAGGTTAGAGAGAGACAGACAGACAGAGAGAGACAGACAGGACACGAGGTTAGAGAGAGACAGACACAGAGAGGACACAGACAGAGAGAGACAGACAGGACACGAGGTTAGAGAGAGACAGACAGACACGAGGTTAGAGAGAGACAGTCACAGAGAGAGACAGACAGGACACGAGGTTAGACAGAGACAGACACAGAGAGAGACAGACACAGAGACAGACAGAGAGGACACGAGGTTAGAGAGAGACAGACACAGAGAGACAGACTGATGCTAAGCTAGCTTGTGTAGCTCTCCTCCTCAGATCAGATCTGAGTCTAAACCCTGGTCCTCTCCCTCTCTCTCTCTCTCTCTCTCCTCCCTCCCTCTCTCTCTCTCTCTCCCTCCCTCTCCCTCTCCCCGTCTCTCCCTCTCTCCCCGCAGATCAGACCCTCTCCCCGTCTCTCTCTCTCTCCCCGCAGATCAGACCCTCTCCCCGTCTCTCTCTCTCTCTCCCCGCAGATCAGACCCTCTCCCCGTCTCTCTCTCTCTCTCTCTCCCCGCAGATCAGACCCTCTCCCCGTCTCTCTCTCTCTCTCCCCGCAGATCAGACCCTCTCCCCGTCTCTCTCTCTCTCTCCGCAGATCAGACCCTCTCCCAGTCTCTCTCTCTCTCCCCGCAGATCAGACCCTCTCCCCGTCTCTCTCTCCCCGCAGATCAGACCCTCTCCCAGTCTCTCTCTCTCTCTCCCTCTCCCCGCAGATCAGACCCTCTCCCCGTCTCTCCCTCTCTCTCTCCCCGCAGATCAGACCCTCTCCCCGTCTCCCCCGCAGATCAGACCCTCTCCCCGTCTCTCCCTCTCTCTCCGCAGATCAGACCCTCTCCCAGTCTCTCTCTCTCTCTCTCTCCCCGCAGATCAGACCCTCTCCCCGTCTCTCTCTCCCCGCAGATCAGACCCTCTCCCCGTCTCTCTCTCCCCGCAGATCAGACCCTCTTCCCGTCTCTCTCTCCCCGCAGATCAGACCCTCTCCCCGTCTCTCCCTGCAGATCAGACCCTCTCCCAGTCTCTCTCTCTCTCTCTCTCCCCGCAGATCAGACCCTCTCCCAGTCTCTCTCTCTCTCTCTCTCTCCCTGCAGATCAGACCCTCTCCCAGTCTCTCTCCCCACAGATCAGACCCTCTCCCAGTCTCTCTCCCCACAGATCAGACCCTCTCCCAGTCTCTCTCTCTCTCTCTCTCCCCACAGATCAGACTCTCTCCTAGTCTCTCTCTCTCTCTCTCCCCACAGATCAGACTCTCTCTCTCTCTCCCCGTAGATCAGACCCTCTCCCAGTCTCTCTCCCCGTAGATCAGACCCTCTCCCAGTCTCTCTCCCCGCAGATCAGACCCTCTCCCAGTCTCTCTCCCCGCAGATCAGACCCTCTCCCAGTCTCTCTCCCCGCAGATCAGACCATCTCCCTGGCTCTCTCTCCCCGCAGATCAGACCCTCTCCCTGGCTCTTTCTCCCCGCAGATCAGACCCTCTCCCAGTCTCTCTCCCCGCAGATCAGACCCTCTCCCAGTCTCTCTCCCCGCAGATCAGACCCTCTCCCAGTCTCTCTCCCCGCAGACCAGACCCTCTCCCAGTCTCTCTCCCTCTCCCCGCAGATCAGACCATCTCCCTGGCTCTCTCTCCCCGCAGATCAGACCCTCTCCCTGGCTCTTTCTCCCCGCAGATCAGGCCCTCTCGCTGGCTCTTTCTCCCCGGAGATCAGACCCTCTCCCTGGCTCTTTCTCCCCGCAGATCAGACCCTCTTTCCAGGCAGCAGCTCCTTCCCGCTCCCCTCTCTCTCTCTCCCTCTCCCTCTCTGAGCCGCCATGTCTGCTAGCTCTATGCTAACTTCCCCACCCCCTCACCCCTCCTGAACGCTCCAGAGACTGGGTACTCACACAGTATCTCTCCCGGATCCTGGAGGCCTTACAGCGGCTGTGATGGACGGACCGTGTGTTCCTCTCCGGAGCTACATGCTAACGAAGCTAGCTGGTGGATCGTACGGTCATTTAAAGCGTCTGATAACAAACAGGAAGATGAAGCCCATATTTGGAATGTCCCTGGCGGCCAACCGGTGGTACTACAACCACCGCGACGTCACTGGGCCCAACTCAACTTTTCCCCGTTGACTTACATTGGGAAAGACATTGTAAATCAGCATACATTTGTATTTGAGTTAAATAAACTACCCGAAAAGAACTCTTGTATATTCCTTATTTAAATCATTAGCGTGTAAAAGTTGCAAAATGCTTTTAAAGCTGAATCCAGAGTTATGATGTCTCTCCATTCAACTGACTGACAGAGAGCGGGAGATGGGAGGCGGGGCTTAAAGGAAACTCCACTGCGCATGCTCTGTGGGCCCACATCCGGGTACATTTGCTCTCCATAGTGAGCTATTTAGTGCTTCATGTGAGCAGCTACATAGGAATGAACGGAGTGTCTTTATACAGACTATCTGGTACTATTTGAGACGGTAGCTCCGGTTCCCGCTGAACTAACGAACATTAAGAACACACCGCGTGACTCTGGGTTATTTATTTAATAAAAGAAGCTCTACAAAGACTAATTTCTTCATCTGTTCTCTGAAAACAAGCCTCTCCACCGGGGAGAGAACCAGCTCCTCCCGGTAACATCCAGCTCCTCCCGGTAACATCCAGCTCCTACCCGGTTATCCTGTTACTTTCCCCCGGGTTATGATACTAACGGTGTGACGTAACGGTTAATATTAAAGGTTAATACTCACGTTTTCTCTCCGCTTCCTTCTCTCTGCGAACAGATTCACGAACAACAAGCTGTTGAGCCCGGAGCTCTGTTTCCCGACCCCTGATTGGCTGCGGTGACAGCGGCGGTCACAACGGGGAAATCTGATTGGTTAACAGATCCCTCCGTTTTAATTGGACATATCTCGTATTCGCGTTGCTATTGGTCTATACGAACACGGCGCCACGAGGGAAATTACGTTGTCAGCTGGGGACGCAGCCAATCACAGCCGAGGATCAAAGGAAAACCCGCGAATAGAGTACTATTGGTCGCGTGCGCTTGGTGCCTGGAGCTCTGCGATTGGCTGAGCTGGGTGCCGGTGTATCTGGGAAGCCCCGCCCCTATACGTGCTGGTATCCGCTCACCAAACTCCATTCCGGAATCTGTGAGTTAAACTAACCTCGATCATCGACTGGATGTAAACAAACTGCGTATATTAAGTTAGTACGTAAAGTATGATATATATTAATTAATCAACTCACTAAGCTTCAGATATTCACTTTCTAACCGGTTAGAAGGTAGAACCAACCGGAAGGAGCTTTATTAGTAAACAAAAGTATCCTTTGCGTTTGTTTACACTCATGGCAGCTCAGCCGGAACGAAGAGGCGGGTTGTTTACTTTGATACACGTCTTGTTGTCTCTGCCTGCTGTAAACACGTAATGGACTCTGTCCTGAACCTAGTTCTGCGACGTGGTTTATATGCGCGAGACCATGTCGCATTATGGGATGTTTGGACCCGGGTTTCAGAGCACGAGCACCCGGAAGCGATTCCTGAGGGTTAGTCAGACTCTGGAGAAATAACGGGAGTTCCAGTCGGTGTAAAGGAGAAGCGGAGGGGGGGGCGGGGCCAGCGTGTGACGTCACAGGAAGAGGGTGAGGTGGGAGCCCAGGCATGCTGCCCTGTGGAAGTTATTATTAACATGAACACATTGCTGGGAGACAGGTGTGTCCCACAGGTGAGGGACACATACTACGCTGAGCTAAGCAACGGAGACACTACGCTGAGCTAAGGGACGGAGACACTACGCTGAGCTAGGGGACGGAGACACTACGCTGAGCTAAGGGACGGAGACACTACGCTGAGCTAAGGGACGGAGACACTACGCTGAGCTAAGGGACGGAGACACTACGCTGAGCTAAGGGGACGGAGACACTACGCTGAGCTAGGGGACGGAGACACTACGCTGAGCTAAGGGGACGGAGACACTACGTAAGGGACGGAGCCACTACGTAAGGGACGGAGACACTACGCTGAGCTAAGGGACGGAGACACTACGCTGAGAAAGGGACGGAGACACTACGCTGAGCTAAGGGGACGGAGCCACTACGCTGAGCAAAGGGACGGAGACACTACGTAAGGGACGGAGCCACTACGCTGAGAAAGGGACGGAGACACTACGCTGAGCTAAGGGACGGAGCCACTACGCTGAGAAAGGGATGGAGACACTACGCTGAGCTAAGGGACGGAGCCACTACGCTGAGAAAGGGACGGAGACACTACGCTGAGCTAAGGGACGGAGACACTACGCTGAGCTAAGGGACGGAGACACTACGCTGAGCTAAGGGACGGAGACACTACGCTGAGCTAAGGGACGGCGACACTACGCTGAGCTAAGGGACGGAGACACTACGCTGAGCTAAGGGACGGAGACACTACGCTGAGCTAAGGGACGGAGACACTACGCTGAGCTAAGGGACGGAGACACTACGCTGAGCTAAGGGACGGAGACACTACGCTGAGCTAGGGGACGGAGACACTACGCTGAGCTAAGGGACGGAGACACTACGCTGAGCTAGGGGACGGAGACACTACGCTGAGCTAGGGGACGGAGACACTACGCTGAGCTAAGGGGACGGAGACACACGAGGCATTGAGAGCTGAACTATCTTCTCAAACAGAAATAAAAGACGGGAGCAGCATTTTATAAACACGTGAGGAATATGAACAGGAAGCCAGCCTCAGGGGCGCGGTCAGCGATGGAGAGGCTCCTCCTCCTCCCCCCTCCTCCTCCCTCCCCTCCCTCCTCCCTCCTCCTCCCTCCCCCTCCCCCCCCTCCTCCTCCCGGAGAACAAACACACACTTTCTCCAACTGGTCTTTTTTTTTATTTTGGAAGCGGAAATTCAAACCAAATGAAACAACACGAAAGTTCATGAACTACAAAACATACAAAATAAAGTGAAGAGGGGCGGGGCCAGTGGGGCGTGGCCAGTGGGGCCATCGGGGCGGGGCCAGCGGGGCTACATGTTGTCTTCATCGGAGTCGTCCTCCTCCTCCAGAGAGTCCTGCAACACAACAACACCGTCAGTGAGAGAGTGTGTGAGAGAGAGTGAGAGAGTGTGTGTGAGGGTGAGAGAGAGTGTGTGAGAGAGTGTGTGAGAGAGAGTGAGAGAGTGTGTGTGAGG
>CM070446.1:40088221-40135776 GCA_036324595.1 Champsocephalus gunnari
TCCTCTCGAACGTCTTTGGGAACGAGCGTGTGTCGCCCGTCTGTGACTGAGGAGAGAGACAGAGTTTACTTCAACGAGCTAACCGCTAATGCTAACACAGTTTACATCCCATAATGAGCTGGCAGCGGATTGGTCAGACAGCCAAGAGAAGGTGTGACATCACAGATATCAGCAGTTTTAGCGAAACCGTTCTCATCTTCATCACTCCTCCCCGACAGCCAATCACAGCGCTCCTGAGTCACTGTTGACTCACCAACACCTGTTCCCATGGTTACCCGTGTTCGTGAGGGTTAAAGGCAGCTACTGTGACGCTACCAATCGTTTCTGCAACATTTATTTGTTAGTAAAACTGTTTATTCTGTTGTTTAAACAATTAAAGACCGGTAGAGAGGACAGAAGAAGAAACGCAGCGCTGCGATTGGTGGACTCACCCTCTCCCACCCAGCTGAGCTCCAGCTCGAAGGCCTTGTCCTTCACCTCGTCGTGCACGATGTAGATTCTGCAGACACACAGAGAACGTGTCAATCGAAACGGGTTCTGGTGCGAGAGCTAACCGCTAATGCTAACAGAGTTAACATCCCATAATGAGCTGGCAGCGGATTGGTCAGACAGCCAAGAGAAGGTGTGACATCACAGATATCAGCAGTTTTAGCGAAACCGTTCTCATCTTCATCACTCCTCCCCGACAACCAATCACAGGACAGATACAGCCTGTCTGCTGTTCTGTGTCAATAAAGGTTAGTTTGGATGTTTCAAATGTACTGATGTCTGCTGTTCTGTGTCAATAAAGGTTAGTTTGGATGTTTCAAATGTACTGATGTCTGCTGTTCTGTGTCAATAAAGGTTAGTTTGGATGTTTCAAATGTACTGATGTCTGCTGTTCTGTGTCAATAAAGGTTAGTTTGGATGTTTCAAATGTACTGATGTCTGCTGTTCTGTGTCAATAAAGGTTAGTTTGGATGTTTACTCACATTTTAGCGACCTCTTTCACGACCTCCCTGCACGTCATGTCCTTCATCTGAAACACACACCTCAGTTAATGCCAGGGAACATGTCTCCGTTACATCCCATAATGAGCTGGAGGTGAGCTGGCAGCGGATTGGTCAGACAGCCAAGAGAAGGTGTGACATCACAGGATATCAGCAGTTCTAGCGAAACCGTTCTCATCTTCATCACTCCTCCCCGACAGCCAATCACAGCCTCAGATTCTCTGTGTGCTCACCTGAGTCACGGGACCGGCCCAGCTTCCTCTCCGCACCAGGTGAATGATCTGTTATTAGCTTCAGACGCTAACTCACCTGCAGTTTCTCGATCTCTGTCTTCGCTGCTTGCTTAGCCTTCCCGATCGCACAGCCCCAATAACCCTGAGGAGAGAGAGCTCTTCATCATCATCATCATCATCACTATTCAGTCACAGCCCCAATAACCCTGAGGAGAGAGAGCTCTTCATCATCATCACTGTTCAGTCACAGCTGTATTACATTCAGCATGACCGTAAAGTGTCTAAATAGTTTGATTGAGATGTAACATTTTAACAAAACCTGACGTCCAGGCAAGGAGCCAATTACATATTATATTCATTTATAATTTAAAATTGCGACAATTATTCGTTCATAACGTTGGGCTAAAAAGGAACTACAGCACGGTCACATGACTTCAGGTCACCACCGCTAAGCTAAAGGAGGCTAATGTTGGGCTATAAAGGAACTACAGCACGGTCACATGACTTCACGTCACCACCGCTAAGCTAAAGGCGGCTAATGTTGGGCTATAAAGGAACTACAGCACGGTCACATGACTTCACGTCACCACCGCTAAGCTAAAGGTGGCTAATGTTGGGCTATAAAGGAACTACAGCACGGTCACATGACTTCACGTCACCACCGCTAAGCTAAAGGAGCTAATGTTGGGCTATAAAGGAACTACAGCACGGTCACATGACTTCACGTCACCACCGCTAAGCTAAAGGAGGCTAATGTTGGGCTATAAAGGAACTACAGCACGGTCACATGACTTCAACGAGCTAACCGCTAATGCTAACAGAGTTCCATCCCATAATGAGCTGGAGGTGAGCTGGCAGCGGATTGGTCAGACAGCCAAGAGAAGGTGTGACATCACAGATATCAGCAGTTTTAGCGAAACCGTTCTCATCTTCATCACTCCTCCCCGACAGCCAATCACAGCACAGATACAGCACCTGATACATCCCATAATAATACTGACTCACGTGAGAGATGCCTGAGGGGTCGACCATGTAGAGCTGAGGACCGTCGTCTTTATCATAAGAGCCCAGGATGAAGCTAGACACACAGAGACGCTGCTTTAATACGTGGAGGCTCTGATCTCATGAGAGAGAGGGAGGAGAGAGAGAGAGGGGAGAGAGAGGAGAGAGGGGAGAGAGAGAGAGAGAGAGAGAGAGAGGGGAGAGAGAGAGAGAGAGAGAGGAGAGAGATAGGAGAGGGGGGGGAGAGAGAGGAGAGAGAGGGAGAGCGAGAGAGGGGGAGAGAGGGAGGAGAGAGAGGGGGGGGAGAGAGAGAGGAGAGAGAGAGAGAGAGGGGGAGAGAGAGAGAGAGAGGGAGAGAGAGGAGAGAGAGGGGGGGAGAGAGAGAGAGGAGAGACAGAGGAGAGAGAGGGAGGAGAGAGAGAGTAGAGTGAGAGAGAGATTAGAGTGAGAGAGAGTGAGAGAGACAGAGAGTAGAGTGAGAGAGAGACTGAGAGAGACAGAGAGAGAGAGGAGAGTGAGTGAGAGAGAGTAGAGTGAGAGAGACAGAGAGAGTGAGAGAGATTAGAGAGAGAGTAGAGTGAGAGAGACAGAGAGAGAGTGAGTAGAGTGAGAGAGAGACTGAGAGAGATTAGAGTGAGAGAGTGAGAGAGAGAGAGTGTGAGAGAGAGAGTAGAGTGAGAGAGACAGAGAGAGAGTGAGTGAGAGAGTAGAGTGAGAGAGAGACTGAGAGAGATTAGAGTGAGAGAGACAGAGAGTGAGTGAGAGAGAGACTGAGAGAGATTAGAGTGAGAGAGACAGAGAGAGAGTGAGTGAGAGAGAGAGTGAGTGAGAGAGTAGAGTGAGACTGAGAGAGATTAGAGTGAGAGAGAGTGTGAGAGAGAGTGTGAGAGAGAGTAGAGTGAGAGAGACAGAGAGAGTGTGAGAGGGAGTGAGTGAGAGAGTATTGTCAAAGAGTGAGAGAGTAGAGTGAGGAGAGAGACAGAGAAAGGAGAGAGAGTAGTGAGTGTGTGTGAGAAAGAGTGTGAGAGAGAAAGAGAGTGTGTGTGAATGTGTGTGAGAGTGTGTGAGAGAGTGTGTGTGTGAGAGTGTGTGTGAATGTGTGTGAGAGAGTGTGTGAGAGAGAGAGAGTGTGTGTGAGAGAGTGTGTGTGTGAGAGTGTGTGTGTGAGAGTGTGTGTGAATGTGTGTGAGAGAGTGTGTGAGAGAGAGAGAGTGTGTGTGAGAGAGTGTGAGTGGTCAGACAGCCAAGAGGATATGACATCACAGGAGTTCAGCTTTTTAAGCGAAACCTCTGACTCTCATCATCCCACCCTGCAGACTGAGGTTTAAATAGTCCTGCAGTCCATGAACGCAGCACACTCAGTGAATCAGATGATGTCCCTGAACGCAGCACACTCAGTGAATCAGACGATGTCCCTGAACGCATCACGCTCAGTGAATCAGACGATGTCCCTGAACGCATCACGCTCAGTGAATCAGACGATGTCCCTGAACGCAGCACGCTCAGTGAATCAGACGATGTCCCTGAACGCATCACGCTCAGTGAATCAGACGATGTCCCTGAACGCATCACGCTCAGTGAATCAGACGATGTCCCTGAACGCAGCACGCTCAGTGAATCAGACGATGTCCCTGAACGCATCACGCTCAGTGAATCAGACGATGTCCCTGAACGCATCACTCAGAGTGCAGTAACTCACCTGCAGCCGAACGGCCTCACAGCGCTGTACAGAGTGTAGGCGTGCACATACATGGCCACTCTCTCGACAGGTGCTGAAACCAGAGGAGACACTGTTAGCTTAGCATCAACCAGAGGAGACACTGTTAGCTTAGCATCAACCAGAGAGACACTGTTAGCTTAGCATCAACCAGAGGAGACACTGTTAGCTTAGCATCAACCAGAGGAGACACTGTTAGCTTAGCATCAACCAGAGGAGACACTGTTAGCTTAGCATCAACCAGAGGAGACACTGTTAGCTTAGCATCAACCAGAGGAGACACTGTTAGCTTAGCATCAACCAGAGGAGACACTGTTAGCTTAGCATCAACCAGAGGAGACACTGTTAGCTTAGCATCAACCAGAGGAGACACTGTTAGCTTAGCATCAACCAGAGGAGACACTGCTAGCTTAGCATCAACCAGAGGAGACACTGTTAGCTTAGCGTCAACCAGAGGAGACACTGTTAGCTTAGCATCAACCAGAGGAGACACTGCTAGCTTAGCATCAACCAGAGGAGACACTGCTAGCTTAGCATCAGCTGCACCAGAGATCACATGCGTAAGAGCCGCACCTTGAGGGGAATGTCGTGTCCGTAGCTCGATCTGAAGCTGGAGGCTTCCTCTCTCGCCACTTCAGAGAGAGAGCGAGCATCAGCTAGCAGCCCAGCTACCGCCTAGAGAGAGGACGAGAGAGTTATTCAAGAGAGGCTATTAAGGAGCTACAGCACGGGCACATGCCTTCACCACCGCTAAGCTAAAGGAGGCTAATGTTGGGCTATCTTCACCACCGCTAAGCTAAAGAAGGCTAATGTTGGGCTATAAAGAAGCTACAGCACGGTCACATGACTTCACGTCACCACCGCTAAGCTAAAGAAGGCTAATGTTGGGCTATAAAGAAGCTACAGCACGGTCACATGACTTCACGTCACCACCGCTAAGCTAAAGAAGGCTAATGTTGGGCTATAAAGAAGCTACAGCACGGTCACATGACTTCACGTCACCACCGCTAAGCTAAAGGAGGCTAATGTTGGGCTATAAAGGAACGACAGCACGGTCACATGACTTCACGTCACCACCGCTAAGCTAAAGGAGGCTAATGTTGGGCTATAAAGGAACTACAGCACGGGCACATGCCTTCACCACCGCTAAGCTAAAGGAGGCTAATGTTGGGCTATAAAGGAACTACAGCTCAGTCACATGACTTCACTACCGCTAAGCTAAAGGAGGCTAATGTTGGGCTATAAAGGAACTACAGCACGGTCACATGACTTCACCACCGCTAAGCTAAAGGAGGCTAATGTTGGGCTATAAAGGAACTACAGCACGGTCACATGACTTCACGTCACCACCGCTAAGCTAAAGGAGGCTAATGTTGGGCTATGAAGGAACTACAGCACGGTCACATGACTTCACGTCACCACCGCTAAGCTAAAGGAGGCTAACGTTGGGCTATCAAGGAACTACAGCACGGTCACATGACTTCAACAAGCTAACCGCTAATGCTAACAGAGTTTACATCCCATAATGAGCTGGCAGCGGATTGGTCAGACAGCCAAGAGAAGGTGTGACATCACAGGATATCAGCAGTTTTAGCGAAACCGTTCTCATCTTCATCACTCCTCCCCGACAGCCAATCACAGGACAGATACAGCCTGAGCGCACCTGAGTCACTATTAACTCACTAACACCTGTTCCCATGGTTACTTGCGTTTATGAGCAGTAAAGGCAGCTACTGTAATGCTATCACGTCACCACCGCTAAGCTAAAGGTGGCTAGTGTGTGTGTGTGTGTGTGTGTGTGTGTGTGTGTGTGTGTGTGTGGTTACCATGCCGACGTGTCTGTCGATGTTGAAGATGCGTTTGTTGGAGCCCTGCTCGTACAGTTTGGACAGAATCAGCTTCTCTACCCCGAACACAACGCCATCCTTACAGCGGATAGCGATGGCCGTGCTGAAAACACACATCAGTTAATGACAGGAAACATGTTTCTGTTACATCCCATAATGAGCTGGAGGTGAGCTGGCAGCGGATTGGTCAGACAGCCAAGAGAAGGTGTGACATCACAGATATCAGCAGTTTTAGCGAAACCGTTCTCATCTTCATCACTCCTCCCCGACAGCCAATCACAGCGCCCCTGAGTCATGTGAGCACGTGGTTATTTACCTGCTGTTCTCCACGGCCTTCATGGCGTACTCCACCTGAAACACCCGTCCATCCGGAGAGAAGGTGGAGGCGGACAGATCGTACTGCAGGACAGTTAAAATATTAATATATATACAGTGCAGATGCAAAATAACACCAAGTATGAATCCATAAGAAGGGTCCGTTCTGATTCTGTGACACATCAAATGTCCGGGGCAATCTGTTTGTTTGCATTGTTTGAAATGTCCTAATAAATAGTTTGATTGAGATGTAACATTTTAAGGTGTTTAACTTTTGAAAAAAACCTGGAGTGGAGTTCACCAGATGGGCGTAAAAAAGTAGGGCTTAACTCTAACGTCGGGCTTAGCTACGTCCGACGTAGTGATTCGAATTTACACCGAGTGCACCAAGTTAATATCCTTCTTGCCTGTTTTACGTTACTATGGATACTAGTCTGTCTTTCCGATGTACGCCTGCTCCATACTAGGCCTAAAAGTTACACCCGGGGGCAACGCATACAGGGCTTGAGTCTAAGTGGTGCACTAGTCATAACTTTAGTTTGGTCTTAACCTTCGGTTTTACGTCGGACGTAGAGTTACGCCCAGTTTATGCCCAGCTGGTGCCCTCCGCTCCTGAAGTCCAGGCAAGGAGGCAATTACAAACCACTTCGTGTTTTATATTCATTTATCAATTTCAAATTGTGACAATTATTCGTTCATAATGTTGGGCTAAAAAGGAACTACAGCACGGTCACATGGCTTCAACGAGCTAACCGCTAATGCTAACAGAGTTTACATAATGAGCTGGCAGCGGATTGGTCAGACAGCCAAGAGAAGGTGTGACATCACAGATATCAGCAGTTTTAGCGAAACCGTTCTCATCTTCATCACTCCTCCCCGACAGCCAATCACAGCGCCCCGGAGTCATGTGACCCTTACATGACTCTTAAACCAGACATGGAGCCAATTAAAACCACTTGGTGTTTATGTTAATTAAAAATTGGGACAAAAAAGTAAAGTATATTTGAGGTAAAGTCTATTAAAGGTAAAGTTTAAAGTCTATTAAAGGTAAAGTCTATTAAAGGTAAAGTTTAAAGTCTATTAAAGGTAAAGTCTATTAAAGGTAAAGTCTATTAAAGGTGCTATGAAGGCTGATTGAACAGAAGAGAAAGATGAAATCAGGGATAAACCACTCGTCCCGTTTCAACACGAGGCCAGGCAACGTGTTTCACTACATTAGAAACATGAGGAATAGAGCAGCAGACGTGCATTATAAAAGGTCATTTAAAAAACCTGCGATTAACACGCAAAGAGAATAAAATAAATAAAACACGATAATATATAAAAACACGACTAACGTAGAAATGGAGCAGGCTATGGGTGAGAGCTAACAGCTAGCATCTGTTTATTTACTCATATTCCTAAAGTTAATAATGTTATGAAGACGGAGAGAGATGCGTTTAATTCATGGTCTTTTAATGGAAGTATTATCTACAAACTGAAACTCAACAAAGTATAAAAACGGAATGCTTTCGTTTTCGCTTAAGCTTCAGTTAGCTTCAGTTAGCTTCCGTTAGCTTCAGTTAGCTCATTATGTTGATTTAAAGTGTATTCATGTCCGTTTAAGGGAGTATCATGGCGGCCGATTACATTAAAGCCGTTAAAAGAGAACATAGAAAGTGTTGAAGTATATAAATGAGATTAATTTTAGCGACATCTCAAAACTGTTTATTCCTGAACAGAGTTTGGTTGCGAGCTAACAGTTAGCATGGAGTCTTATTTATTTGCTGACTCATTTATGTTCCTAAAGTCACTCATATGTAATATGTAATATGAGTAACTTTAAAGAGACATGTATATACTTTTTATTTATCTATAAAAGTACAGATAAATGAATATTAAAACTGTGAATGCTGTAATTTCTCTTGTTATCTCCTGTTAGCTTGTGTTAGCATGCCTCGTTGTGACTCAGCAGGCTAACACGCTAGCTCGCATGCTACATGGTGTAATGAACGGGCTTTAAGAGCGGATACTCCCAGTAAAGGGGATACTCCCAGTAAAGGGTATATTCCCAGTAGAGTGTACACTCCCAGTATAACAGGGTGAAACGGGGACACATTGAGAGGGCTAAAGGGAAACTCACCCCGGTTCCGATGGAGCTCATGTTCTCTCAGACTCTGATCCAGCGAAGCTTCTCATCGGTCGCTCCGCACTGCTTCCGGCTGCCCCTCCACAATAAGAGCCTTGAGTTTCAAAATAAGACTCTATATCCTCTCTTCTTCTTCTTCGGGGTTCCCGGCGGTTCGGATCCAGTTTAATGGCGCGTTGCCGCCACCGGTCGGCTCCAGAGGGAATACACTCACAGTTCACTTTCTCAATCCTTCACAACAGATAACTAACACCTCGAACCCTGCAAAGCCACGTGTGGTGGAGTTCACAGATAACTAACACCTCGAACCCTGCAAAGCCACGTGTGGTGGAGTTCACAGATAACTAACACCTCGAACCCTGCAAAGCCACGTGTGGTGGAGTTTACAGTGATAGGTTTCCTGGTTGCAATCAACATGCTGCGCTTCCGCTTCTGTCTGCCACCCAATTCAGGACTGATGTGGATTTCCTTCCTTCCTGTGTCTCCTCTGTATAAAGGACATTACGGGCGGCTGTGGCTCAGTGGCTAGTGTTCTAGACTTCGAATCAGGGGGTAGCAAGTTAGAGTCCCACGGCAGTCAGCATGTCGTTGTGTCCTTGGGCGAGACACTTCGCCCAGATTGCCTTCCTGTGTCTCCTCTGTATAACGGACTGTGCAACGGGGTCAGATCCCGTGCTACCTCCGTGCTACCTCCGTGCTACCTCCGTGCTACCTCCGTGCTTCCTCCGTGCTACCTCCGTGCTACCTCTTTATTAAACAACACGACTTTGGTTTAAGCTTGTGTATTTGTTCTTTTCTTTCCAGAAGGTGAGTAAGTGTGGAATTTCCACCACTTGACTGAGTATAAAGGTATTAACTACAGAGTATAAAGGTATTAACTACAGAGTATAAAGGTATTAACTACAGAGTATAAAGGTATTAACTACAGAGTATAAAGGTATTAACTACAGAGTATAAAGGTATTAACTACAGAGTATAAAGGTATTAACTACTGAGTATAAAGGTATTAACTACTGAGTATAAAGGTATTAACTACAGACTGAGTATAAAGGTATTAACTACTGAGTATAAAGGTATTAACTACTGAGTATAAAGGTATTAACTACAGAGTATAAAGGTATTAACTACAGAGTATAAAGGTATTAACTACAGAGTATAAAGGTATTAACTACAGAGTATAAAGGTATTAACTACTGAGTATAAAGGTATTAACTACTGAGTATAAAGGTATTAACTACTGAGTATAAAGGTATTAACTACTGAGTATAAAGGTATTAACTACTGAGTATAAAGGTATTAACTACTGAGTATAAAGGTATTAACTACTGAGTATAAAGGTATTAACTACAGAGTATAAAGGTATTAACTACAGAGTATAAAGGTATTAACTACTGAGTATAAAGGTATTAACTACAGAGTATAAAGGTATTAACTACAGAGTATAAAGGTATTAACTACTGAGTATAAAGGTATTAACTACAGAGTATAAAGGTATTAACTACTGAGTATAAAGGTATTAACTACTGAGTATAAAGGTATTAACTACAGAGTATAAAGGTATTAACTACTGAGTATAAAGGTATTAACTACAGAGTATAAAGGTATTAACTACAGAGTATAAAGGTATTAACTACTGAGTATAAAGGTATTAACTACTGAGTATAAAGGTATTAACTACAGAGTATAAAGGTATTAACTACAGAGTATAAAGGTATTAACTACTGAGTATAAAGGTATTAACTACAGAGTATAAAGGTATTAACTACAGAGTATAAAGGTATTAACTACTGAGTATAAAGGTATTAACTACAGAGTATAAAGGTATTAACTACTGAGTATAAAGGTATTAACTACTGAGTATAAAGGTATTAACTACTGACTGAGTATAAAGGTATTAACTACTGAGTATAAAGGTATTAACTACTGAGTATAAAGGTATTAACTACAGAGTATAAAGGTATTAACTACTGAGTATAAAGGTATTAACTACAGAGTATAAAGGTATTAACTACAGAGTATAAAGGTATTAACTACTGATGAGTATAAAGGTATTAACTACTGAGTATAAAGGTATTAACTACTGAGTATAAAGGTATTAACTACTGACTGAGTATAAAGGTATTAACTACTGAGTATAAAGGTATTAACTACTGAGTATAAAGGTATTAACTACAGAGTATAAAGGTATTAACTACTGAGTATAAAGGTATTAACTACTGAGTATAAAGGTATTAACTACAGAGTATAAAGGTATTAACTACTGAGTATAAAGGTATTAACTACAGAGTATAAAGGTATTAACTACTGACTGAGTATAAAGGTATTAACTACTGACTGAGTATAAAGGTATTAACTACAGAGTATAAAGGTATTAACTACTGACTGAGTATAAAGGTATTAACTACTGACTGAGTATAAAGGTATTAACTACAGAGTATAAAGGTATTAACTACTGACTGAGTATAAAGGTATTAACTACTGAGTATAAAGGTATTAACTACTGACTGAGTATAAAGGTATTAACTACAGAGTATAAAGGTATTAACTACAGAGTATAAAGGTATTAACTACTGACTGAGTATAAAGGTATTAACTACAGAGTATAAAGGTATTAACTACTGAGTATAAAGGTATTAACTACTGAGTATAAAGGTATTAACTACTGACTGAGTATAAAGGTATTAACTACAGAGTATAAAGGTATTAACTACTGAGTATAAAGGTATTAACTACTGAGTATAAAGGTATTAACTACAGAGTATAAAGGTATTAACTACAGAGTATAAAGGTATTAACTACTGACTGAGTATAAAGGTATTAACTACAGAGTATAAAGGTATTAACTACAGAGTATAAAGGTATTAACTACAGAGTATAAAGGTATTAACTACTGAGTATAAAGGTATTAACTACAGAGTATAAAGGTATTAACTACTGAGTATAAAGGTATTAACTACTGAGTATAAAGGTATTAACTACTGACTGAGTATAAAGGTATTAACTACTGAGTATAAAGGTATTAACTACTGAGTATAAAGGTATTAACTACTGAGTATAAAGGTATTAACTACTGAGTATAAAGGTATTAACTACAGAGTATAAAGGTATTAACTACTGAGTATAAAGGTATTAACTACTGAGTATAAAGGTATTAACTACAGAGTATAAAGGTATTAACTACAGAGTATAAAGGTATTAACTACTGAGTATAAAGGTATTAACTACAGAGTATAAAGGTATTAACTACTGAGTATAAAGGTATTAACTACAGAGTATAAAGGTATTAACTACTGAGTATAAAGGTATTAACTACTGAGTATAAAGGTATTAACTACTGAGTATAAAGGTATTAACTACTGACTGAGTATAAAGGTATTAACTACTGAGTATAAAGGTATTAACTACTGAGTATAAAGGTATTAACTACAGAGTATAAAGGTATTAACTACTGAGTATAAAGGTATTAACTACTGAGTATAAAGGTATTAACTACAGAGTATAAAGGTATTAACTACAGAGTATAAAGGTATTAACTACTGAGTATAAAGGTATTAACTACAGAGTATAAAGGTATTAACTACTGAGTATAAAGGTATTAACTACAGAGTATAAAGGTATTAACTACAGAGTATAAAGGTATTAACTACTGAGTATAAAGGTATTAACTACTGAGTATAAAGGTATTAACTACTGACTGAGTATAAAGGTATTAACTACTGAGTATAAAGGTATTAACTACTGAGTATAAAGGTATTAACTACTGAGTATAAAGGTATTAACTACTGAGTATAAAGGTATTAACTACAGAGTATAAAGGTATTAACTACTGAGTATAAAGGTATTAACTACTGAGTATAAAGGTATTAACTACAGAGTATAAAGGTATTAACTACAGAGTATAAAGGTATTAACTACTGAGTATAAAGGTATTAACTACAGAGTATAAAGGTATTAACTACTGAGTATAAAGGTATTAACTACAGAGTATAAAGGTATTAACTACAGAGTATAAAGGTATTAACTACTGAGTATAAAGGTATTAACTACAGAGTATAAAGGTATTAACTACTGAGTATAAAGGTATTAACTACAGAGTATAAAGGTATTAACTACTGAGTATAAAGGTATTAACTACTGAGTATAAAGGTATTAACTACTGAGTATAAAGGTATTAACTACTGAGTATAAAGGTATTAACTACAGAGTATAAAGGTATTAACTACTGAGTATAAAGGTATTAACTACTGAGTATAAAGGTATTAACTACTGAGTATAAAGGTATTAACTACAGAGTATAAAGGTATTAACTACTGAGTATAAAGGTATTAACTACAGAGTATAAAGGTATTAACTACTGACTGAGTATAAAGGTATTAACTACTGAGTATAAAGGTATTAACTACTGAGTATAAAGGTATTAACTACTGAGTATAAAGGTATTAACTACTGAGTATAAAGGTATTAACTACTGAGTATAAAGGTATTAACTACTGAGTATAAAGGTATTAACTACTGAGTATAAAGGTATTAACTACTGAGTATAAAGGTATTAACTACTGAGTATAAAGGTATTAACTACTGAGTATAAAGGTATTAACTACAGAGTATAAAGGTATTAACTACAGAGTATAAAGGTATTAACTACTGAGTATAAAGGTATTAACTACTGAGTATAAAGGTATTAACTACTGAGTATAAAGGTATTAACTACTGAGTATAAAGGTATTAACTACTGAGTATAAAGGTATTAACTACAGAGTATAAAGGTATTAACTACTGACTGAGTATAAAGGTATTAACTACAGAGTATAAAGGTATTAACTACTGAGTATAAAGGTATTAACTACTGAGTATAAAGGTATTAACTACTGACTGAGTATAAAGGTATTAACTACAGAGTATAAAGGTATTAACTACTGAGTATAAAGGTATTAACTACTGAGTATAAAGGTATTAACTACAGAGTATAAAGGTATTAACTACTGACTGAGTATAAAGGTATTAACTACAGAGTATAAAGGTATTAACTACTGAGTATAAAGGTATTAACTACTGAGTATAAAGGTATTAACTACTGAGTATAAAGGTATTAACTACTGAGTATAAAGGTATTAACTACAGAGTATAAAGGTATTAACTACAGAGTATAAAGGTATTAACTACTGAGTATAAAGGTATTAACTACTGACTGAGTATAAAGGTATTAACTACTGAGTATAAAGGTATTAACTACTGAGTATAAAGGTATTAACTACTGAGTATAAAGGTATTAACTACTGACTGAGTATAAAGGTATTAACTACAGAGTATAAAGGTATTAACTACTGAGTATAAAGGTATTAACTACTGAGTATAAAGGTATTAACTACTGAGTATAAAGGTATTAACTACTGAGTATAAAGGTATTAACTACTGAGTATAAAGGTATTAACTACTGAGTATAAAGGTATTAACTACTGAGTATAAAGGTATTAACTACTGAGTATAAAGGTATTAACTACAGAGTATAAAGGTATTAACTACGACTGAGTATAAAGGTATTAACTACTGAGTATAAAGGTATTAACTACTGAGTATAAAGGTATTAACTACTGAGTATAAAGGTATTAACTACTGAGTATAAAGGTATTAACTACTGAGTATAAAGGTATTAACTACTGAGTATAAAGGTATTAACTACAGAGTATAAAGGTATTAACTACTGAGTATAAAGGTATTAACTACAGAGTATAAAGGTATTAACTACTGAGAGTATAAAGGTATTAACTACAGAGTATAAAGGTATTAACTACTGAGTATAAAGGTATTAACTACTGAGTATAAAGGTATTAACTACTGAGTATAAAGGTATTAACTACTGAGTATAAAGGTATTAACTACTGAGTATAAAGGTATTAACTACTGAGTATAAAGGTATTAACTACTGAGTATAAAGGTATTAACTACTGACTGAGTATAAAGGTATTAACTACAGAGTATAAAGGTATTAACTACTGAGTATAAAGGTATTAACTACTGAGTATAAAGGTATTAACTACTGAGTATAAAGGTATTAACTACAGAGTATAAAGGTATTAACTACAGAGTATAAAGGTATTAACTACAGAGTATAAAGGTATTAACTACTGACTGAGTATAAAGGTATTAACTACTGAGTATAAAGGTATTAACTACAGAGTATAAAGGTATTAACTACAGAGTATAAAGGTATTAACTACAGAGTATAAAGGTATTAACTACTGAGTATAAAGGTATTAACTACTGAGTATAAAGGTATTAACTACTGAGTATAAAGGTATTAACTACAGAGTATAAAGGTATTAACTACAGAGTATAAAGGTATTAACTACAGAGTATAAAGGTATTAACTACTGAGTATAAAGGTATTAACTACTGAGTATAAAGGTATTAACTACAGAGTATAAAGGTATTAACTACTGAGTATAAAGGTATTAACTACTGACTGAGTATAAAGGTATTAACTACTGAGTATAAAGGTATTAACTACAGAGTATAAAGGTATTAACTACAGAGTATAAAGGTATTAACTACTGAGTATAAAGGTATTAACTACAGAGTATAAAGGTATTAACTACTGAGTATAAAGGTATTAACTACTGACTGAGTATAAAGGTATTAACTACTGAGTATAAAGGTATTAACTACAGAGTATAAAGGTATTAACTACAGAGTATAAAGGTATTAACTACTGAGTATAAAGGTATTAACTACAGAGTATAAAGGTATTAACTACTGAGTATAAAGGTATTAACTACTGAGTATAAAGGTATTAACTACTGAGTATAAAGGTATTAACTACAGAGTATAAAGGTATTAACTACTGAGTATAAAGGTATTAACTACTGAGTATAAAGGTATTAACTACAGAGTATAAAGGTATTAACTACTGAGTATAAAGGTATTAACACTACTGAGTATAAAGGTATTAACTACTGAGTATAAAGGTATTAACTACTGAGTATAAAGGTATTAACTACTGAGTATAAAGGTATTAACTACTGACTGAGTATAAAGGTATTAACTACTGAGTATAAAGGTATTAACTACAGAGTATAAAGGTATTAACTACTGAGTATAAAGGTATTAACTACAGAGTATAAAGGTATTAACTACTGAGTATAAAGGTATTAACTACTGAGTATAAAGGTATTAACTACAGAGTATAAAGGTATTAACTACTGAGTATAAAGGTATTAACTACAGAGTATAAAGGTATTAACTACTGAGTATAAAGGTATTAACTACAGAGTATAAAGGTATTAACTACAGAGTATAAAGGTATTAACTACAGAGTATAAAGGTATTAACTACAGAGTATAAAGGTATTAACTACTGACTGAGTATAAAGGTATTAACTACTGAGTATAAAGGTATTAACTACAGAGTATAAAGGTATTAACTACAGAGTATAAAGGTATTAACTACAGAGTATAAAGGTATTAACTACTGACTGAGTATAAAGGTATTAACTACTGAGTATAAAGGTATTAACTACAGAGTATAAAGGTATTAACTACAGAGTATAAAGGTATTAACTACAGAGTATAAAGGTATTAACTACTGAGTATAAAGGTATTAACTACTGACTGAGTATAAAGGTATTAACTACTGAGTATAAAGGTATTAACTACAGAGTATAAAGGTATTAACTACAGAGTATAAAGGTATTAACTACAGAGTATAAAGGTATTAACTACTGAGTATAAAGGTATTAACTACTGACTGAGTATAAAGGTATTAACTACTGAGTATAAAGGTATTAACTACAGAGTATAAAGGTATTAACTACAGAGTATAAAGGTATTAACTACTGAGTATAAAGGTATTAACTACAGACTGAGTATAAAGGTATTAACTACAGAGTATAAAGGTATTAACTACAGACTGAGTATAAAGGTATTAACTACTGAGTATAAAGGTATTAACTACTGAGTATAAAGGTATTAACTACAGACTGAGTATAAAGGTATTAACTACAGAGTATAAAGGTATTAACTACTGAGTATAAAGGTATTAACTACTGAGTATAAAGGTATTAACTACAGAGTATAAAGGTATTAACTACAGACTGAGTATAAAGGTATTAACTACAGAGTATAAAGGTATTAACTACAGAGTATAAAGGTATTAACTACAGAGTATAAAGGTATTAACTACAGACTGAGTATAAAGGTATTAACTACTGAGTATAAAGGTATTAACTACAGATGAGTATAAAGGTATTAACTACTGAGTATAAAGGTATTAACTACTGAGTATAAAGGTATTAACTACTGAGTATAAAGGTATTAACTACAGAGTATAAAGGTATTAACTACAGACTGAGTATAAAGGTATTAACTACTGAGTATAAAGGTATTAACTACAGACTGAGTATAAAGGTATTAACTACAGAGTATAAAGGTATTAACTACTGAGTATAAAGGTATTAACTACTGAGTATAAAGGTATTAACTACTGAGTATAAAGGTATTAACTACTGAGTATAAAGGTATTAACTACACTGAGTATAAAGGTATTAACTACAGAGTATAAAGGTATTAACTACTGAGTATAAAGGTATTAACTACTGAGTATAAAGGTATTAACTACAGACTGAGTATAAAGGTATTAACTACAGAGTATAAAGGTATTAACTACATGAGTATAAAGGTATTAACTACTGAGTATAAAGGTATTAACTACTGAGTATAAAGGTATTAACTACTGAGTATAAAGGTATTAACTACTGAGTATAAAGGTATTAACTACTGAGTATAAAGGTATTAACTACAGAGTATAAAGGTATTAACTACATGAGTATAAAGGTATTAACTACAGAGTATAAAGGTATTAACTACTGAGTATAAAGGTATTAACTACTGAGTATAAAGGTATTAACTACTGAGTATAAAGGTATTAACTACAGACTGAGTATAAAGGTATTAACTACTGAGTATAAAGGTATTAACTACTGAGTATAAAGGTATTAACTACAGAGTATAAAGGTATTAACTACTGAGTATAAAGGTATTAACTACAGACTGAGTATAAAGGTATTAACTACTGAGTATAAAGGTATTAACTACAGACTGAGTATAAAGGTATTAACTACTGAGTATAAAGGTATTAACTACAGACTGAGTATAAAGGTATTAACTACTGAGTATAAAGGTATTAACTACTGAGTATAAAGGTATTAACTACGAGTATAAAGGTATTAACTACTGAGTATAAAGGTATTAACTACTGAGTATAAAGTATTAACTACTGAGTATAAAGGTATTAACTACTGAGTATAAAGGTATTAAACAGACTGAGTATAAAGGTATTAACTACTGAGTATAAAGGTATTAACTACTGAGTATAAAGGTATTAACTACTGAGTATAAAGGTATTAACTACAGACTGAGTATAAAGGTATTAACTACAGAGTATAAAGGTATTAACTACTGAGTATAAAGGTATTAACTACAGAGTATAAAGGTATTAACTACTGACTGAGTATAAAGGTATTAACTACTGAGTATAAAGGTATTAACTACAGACTGAGTATAAAGGTATTAACTACTGAGTATAAAGGTATTAACTACAGACTGAGTATAAAGGTATTAACTACTGAGTATAAAGGTATTAACTACAGAGTATAAAGGTATTAACTACTGAGTATAAAGGTATTAACTACTGAGTATAAAGGTATTAACTACTGAGTATAAAGGTATTAACTACTGAGTATAAAGGTATTAACTACAGAGTATAAAGGTATTAACTACTGAGTATAAAGGTATTAACTACTGAGTATAAAGGTATTAACTACTGAGTATAAAGGTATTAACTACAGAGTATAAAGGTATTAACTACAGACTGAGTATAAAGGTATTAACTACTGAGTATAAAGGTATTAACTACTGAGTATAAAGGTATTAACTACTGAGTATAAAGGTATTAACTACAGAGTATAAAGGTATTAACTACTGAGTATAAAGGTATTAACTACAGAGTATAAAGGTATTAACTACTGAGTATAAAGGTATTAACTACTGAGTATAAAGGTATTAACTACTGAGTATAAAGGTATTAACTACAGAGTATAAAGGTATTAACTACAGACTGAGTATAAAGGTATTAACTACTGAGTATAAAGGTATTAACTACTGAGTATAAAGGTATTAACTACTGAGTATAAAGGTATTAACTACAGAGTATAAAGGTATTAACTACTGAGTATAAAGGTATTAACTACTGAGTATAAAGGTATTAACTACTGAGTATAAAGGTATTAACTACAGAGTATAAAGGTATTAACTACATGAGTATAAAGGTATTAACTACTGAGTATAAAGGTATTAACTACTGAGTATAAAGGTATTAACTACTGAGTATAAAGGTATTAACTACAGACTGAGTATAAAGGTATTAACTACAGAGTATAAAGGTATTAACTACATGAGTATAAAGGTATTAACTACAGAGTATAAAGGTATTAACTACAGACTGAGTATAAAGGTATTAACTACTGAGTATAAAGGTATTAACTACTGAGTATAAAGGTATTAACTACTGAGTATAAAGGTATTAACTACAGAGTATAAAGGTATTAACTACTGAGTATAAAGGTATTAACTACTGAGTATAAAGGTATTAACTACTGAGTATAAAGGTATTAACTACAGAGTATAAAGGTATTAACTACTGAGTATAAAGGTATTAACTACTGAGTATAAAGGTATTAACTACAGACTGAGTATAAAGGTATTAACTACAGAGTATAAAGGTATTAACTACTGAGTATAAAGGTATTAACTACTGAGTATAAAGGTATTAACTACAGAGTATAAAGGTATTAACTACAGAGTATAAAGGTATTAACTACTGAGTATAAAGGTATTAACTACTGAGTATAAAGGTATTAACTACAGAGTATAAAGGTATTAACTACTGACTGAGTATAAAGGTATTAACTACAGAGTATAAAGGTATTAACTACAGAGTATAAAGGTATTAACTACAGAGTATAAAGGTATTAACTACAGAGTATAAAGGTATTAACTACAGAGTATAAAGGTATTAACTACTGAGTATAAAGGTATTAACTACTGAGTATAAAGGTATTAACTACAGAGTATAAAGGTATTAACTACAGAGTATAAAGGTATTAACTACTGAGTATAAAGGTATTAACTACTGAGTATAAAGGTATTAACTACAGAGTATAAAGGTATTAACTACAGACTGAGTATAAAGGTATTAACTACTGAGTATAAAGGTATTAACTACTGAGTATAAAGGTATTAACTACAGAGTATAAAGGTATTAACTACAGAGTATAAAGGTATTAACTACAGAGTATAAAGGTATTAACTACTGAGTATAAAGGTATTAACTACTGAGTATAAAGGTATTAACTACAGAGTATAAAGGTATTAACTACAGAGTATAAAGGTATTAACTACTGAGTATAAAGGTATTAACTACTGAGTATAAAGGTATTAACTACAGAGTATAAAGGTATTAACTACAGACTGAGTATAAAGGTATTAACTACTGAGTATAAAGGTATTAACTACTGAGTATAAAGGTATTAACTACTGAGTATAAAGGTATTAACTACAGAGTATAAAGGTATTAACTACAGAGTATAAAGGTATTAACTACAGAGTATAAAGGTATTAACTACTGACTGAGTATAAAGGTATTAACTACAGAGTATAAAGGTATTAACTACTGAGTATAAAGGTATTAACTACAGAGTATAAAGGTATTAACTACAGAGTATAAAGGTATTAACTACAGAGTATAAAGGTATTAACTACAGAGTATAAAGGTATTAACTACTGAGTATAAAGGTATTAACTACTGAGTATAAAGGTATTAACTACAGAGTATAAAGGTATTAACTACAGAGTATAAAGGTATTAACTACTGAGTATAAAGGTATTAACTACAGAGTATAAAGGTATTAACTACTGAGTATAAAGGTATTAACTACTGAGTATAAAGGTATTAACTACAGAGTATAAAGGTATTAACTACTGAGTATAAAGGTATTAACTACAGAGTATAAAGGTATTAACTACTGAGTATAAAGGTATTAACTACTGAGTATAAAGGTATTAACTACAGAGTATAAAGGTATTAACTACAGACTGAGTATAAAGGTATTAACTACTGAGTATAAAGGTATTAACTACTGAGTATAAAGGTATTAACTACTGAGTATAAAGGTATTAACTACAGAGTATAAAGGTATTAACTACAGAGTATAAAGGTATTAACTACAGAGTATAAAGGTATTAACTACTGAGTATAAAGGTATTAACTACAGAGTATAAAGGTATTAACTACTGACTGAGTATAAAGGTATTAACTACAGAGTATAAAGGTATTAACTACGACTGAGTATAAAGGTATTAACTACTGAGTATAAAGGTATTAACTACTGACTGAGTATAAAGGTATTAACTACAGAGTATAAAGGTATTAACTACTGACTGAGTATAAAGGTATTAACTACTGAGTATAAAGGTATTAACTACAGACTGAGTATAAAGGTATTAACTACTGAGTATAAAGGTATTAACTACTGAGTATAAAGGTATTAACTACTGACTGAGTATAAAGGTATTAACTACTGAGTATAAAGGTATTAACTACAGAGTATAAAGGTATTAACTACAGAGTATAAAGGTATTAACTACTGAGTATAAAGGTATTAACTACTGAGTATAAAGGTATTAACTACAGAGTATAAAGGTATTAACTACTGAGTATAAAGGTATTAACTACTGAGTATAAAGGTATTAACTACAGAGTATAAAGGTATTAACTACTGACTGAGTATAAAGGTATTAACTACTGAGTATAAAGGTATTAACTACTGAGTATAAAGGTATTAACTACAGAGTATAAAGGTATTAACTACTGAGTATAAAGGTATTAACTACAGAGTATAAAGGTATTAACTACTGATGAGTATAAAGGTATTAACTACTGAGTATAAAGGTATTAACTACTGAGTATAAAGGTATTAACTACTGAGTATAAAGGTATTAACTACAGAGTATAAAGGTATTAACTACTGAGTATAAAGGTATTAACTACAGAGTATAAAGGTATTAACTACAGAGTATAAAGGTATTAACTACAGAGTATAAAGGTATTAACTACAGAGTATAAAGGTATTAACTACTGAGTATAAAGGTATTAACTACTGAGTATAAAGGTATTAACTACAGAGTATAAAGGTATTAACTACAGAGTATAAAGGTATTAACTACTGAGTATAAAGGTATTAACTACTGAGTATAAAGGTATTAACTACAGAGTATAAAGGTATTAACTACTGAGTATAAAGGTATTAACTACGACTGAGTATAAAGGTATTAACTACTGAGTATAAAGGTATTAACTACTGAGTATAAAGGTATTAACTACAGAGTATAAAGGTATTAACTACAGAGTATAAAGGTATTAACTACAGATGAGTATAAAGGTATTAACTACTGAGTATAAAGGTATTAACTACAGAGTATAAAGGTATTAACTACAGAGTATAAAGGTATTAACTACAGAGTATAAAGGTATTAACTACTGAGTATAAAGGTATTAACTACAGAGTATAAAGGTATTAACTACAGAGTATAAAGGTATTAACTACAGACTGAGTATAAAGGTATTAACTACTGAGTATAAAGGTATTAACTACTGAGTATAAAGGTATTAACTACTGAGTATAAAGGTATTAACTACTGAGTATAAAGGTATTAACTACAGAGTATAAAGGTATTAACTACAGAGTATAAAGGTATTAACTACAGAGTATAAAGGTATTAACTACTGAGTATAAAGGTATTAACTACTGAGTATAAAGGTATTAACTACTGAGTATAAAGGTATTAACTACAGAGTATAAAGGTATTAACTACAGAGTATAAAGGTATTAACTACAGAGTATAAAGGTATTAACTACTGAGTATAAAGGTATTAACTACTGAGTATAAAGGTATTAACTACTGAGTATAAAGGTATTAACTACTGAGTATAAAGGTATTAACTACTGAGTATAAAGGTATTAACTACTGAGTATAAAGGTATTAACTACTGAGTATAAAGGTATTAACTACTGAGAGTATAAAGGTATTAACTACTGAGTATAAAGGTATTAACTACTGAGTATAAAGGTATTAACTACATGAGTATAAAGGTATTAACTACTGAGTATAAAGGTATTAACTACATGAGTATAAAGGTATTAACTACTGAGTATAAAGGTATTAACTACGATGAGTATAAAGGTATTAACTACAGAGTATAAAGGTATTAACTACTGAGTATAAAGGTATTAACTACTGAGTATAAAGGTATTAACTACAGAGTATAAAGGTATTAACTACAGAGTATAAAGGTATTAACTACAGACTGAGTATAAAGGTATTAACTACTGAGTATAAAGGTATTAACTACTGAGTATAAAGGTATTAACTACTGACTGAGTATAAAGGTATTAACTACTGAGTATAAAGGTATTAACTACAGAGTATAAAGGTATTAACTACAGAGTATAAAGGTATTAACTACTGAGTATAAAGGTATTAACTACTGAGTATAAAGGTATTAACTACAGAGTATAAAGGTATTAACTACTGAGTATAAAGGTATTAACTACTGAGTATAAAGGTATTAACTACAGAGTATAAAGGTATTAACTACAGAGTATAAAGGTATTAACTACTGATGAGTATAAAGGTATTAACTACAGAGTATAAAGGTATTAACTACTGAGTATAAAGGTATTAACTACTGAGTATAAAGGTATTAACTACTGAGTATAAAGGTATTAACTACAGAGTATAAAGGTATTAACTACAGAGTATAAAGGTATTAACTACATGAGTATAAAGGTATTAACTACAGAGTATAAAGGTATTAACTACTGAGTATAAAGGTATTAACTACTGAGTATAAAGGTATTAACTACTGAGTATAAAGGTATTAACTACAGAGTATAAAGGTATTAACTACAGAGTATAAAGGTATTAACTACTGACTGAGTATAAAGGTATTAACTACAGAGTATAAAGGTATTAACTACAGAGTATAAAGGTATTAACTACAGAGTATAAAGGTATTAACTACTGAGTATAAAGGTATTAACTACAGAGTATAAAGGTATTAACTACAGAGTATAAAGGTATTAACTACAGAGTATAAAGGTATTAACTACAGAGTATAAAGGTATTAACTACAGAGTATAAAGGTATTAACTACTGAGTATAAAGGTATTAACTACTGAGTATAAAGGTATTAACTACAGAGTATAAAGGTATTAACTACAGAGTATAAAGGTATTAACTACAGAGTATAAAGGTATTAACTACAGAGTATAAAGGTATTAACTACAGAGTATAAAGGTATTAACTACAGAGTATAAAGGTATTAACTACAGAGTATAAAGGTATTAACTACAGAGTATAAAGGTATTAACTACATGAGTATAAAGGTATTAACTACTGAGTATAAAGGTATTAACTACAGAGTATAAAGGTATTAACTACAGAGTATAAAGGTATTAACTACAGAGTATAAAGGTATTAACTACATGAGTATAAAGGTATTAACTACTGAGTATAAAGGTATTAACTACAGAGTATAAAGGTATTAACTACAGAGTATAAAGGTATTAACTACATGAGTATAAAGGTATTAACTACTGAGTATAAAGGTATTAACTACTGAGTATAAAGGTATTAACTACAGAGTATAAAGGTATTAACTACTGAGTATAAAGGTATTAACTACTGAGTATAAAGGTATTAACTACAGAGTATAAAGGTATTAACTACACTGAGTATAAAGGTATTAACTACAGAGTATAAAGGTATTAACTACTGAGTATAAAGGTATTAACTACAGAGTATAAAGGTATTAACTACAGAGTATAAAGGTATTAACTACAGAGTATAAAGGTATTAACTACTGAGTATAAAGGTATTAACTACTGAGTATAAAGGTATTAACTACTGAGTATAAAGGTATTAACTACTGAGTATAAAGGTATTAACTACAGAGTATAAAGGTATTAACTACAGAGTATAAAGGTATTAACTACAGAGTATAAAGGTATTAACTACAGAGTATAAAGGTATTAACTACATGAGTATAAAGGTATTAACTACAGAGTATAAAGGTATTAACTACAGAGTATAAAGGTATTAACTACATGAGTATAAAGGTATTAACTACAGAGTATAAAGGTATTAACTACAGAGTATAAAGGTATTAACTACGAGTATAAAGGTATTAACTACTGAGTATAAAGGTATTAACTACTGAGTATAAAGGTATTAACTACAGAGTATAAAGGTATTAACTACAGAGTATAAAGGTATTAACTACATGAGTATAAAGGTATTAACTACTGAGTATAAAGGTATTAACTACTGAGTATAAAGGTATTAACTACTGAGTATAAAGGTATTAACTACAGAGTATAAAGGTATTAACTACATGAGTATAAAGGTATTAACTACTGAGTATAAAGGTATTAACTACAGAGTATAAAGGTATTAACTACTGAGTATAAAGGTATTAACTACTGAGTATAAAGGTATTAACTACAGAGTATAAAGGTATTAACTACAGAGTATAAAGGTATTAACTACTGAGTATAAAGGTATTAACTACAGAGTATAAAGGTATTAACTACAGAGTATAAAGGTATTAACTACTGAGTATAAAGGTATTAACTACTGAGTATAAAGGTATTAACTACAGAGTATAAAGGTATTAACTACTGAGTATAAAGGTATTAACTACAGAGTATAAAGGTATTAACTACAGAGTATAAAGGTATTAACTACAGAGTATAAAGGTATTAACTACTGAGTATAAAGGTATTAACTACTGAGTATAAAGGTATTAACTACAGAGTATAAAGGTATTAACTACTGAGTATAAAGGTATTAACTACAGAGTATAAAGGTATTAACTACTGAGTATAAAGGTATTAACTACAGAGTATAAAGGTATTAACTACTGAGTATAAAGGTATTAACTACAGAGTATAAAGGTATTAACTACTGAGTATAAAGGTATTAACTACAGAGTATAAAGGTATTAACTACTGAGTATAAAGGTATTAACTACAGAGTATAAAGGTATTAACTACTGAGTATAAAGGTATTAACTACTGAGTATAAAGGTATTAACTACTGAGTATAAAGGTATTAACTACTGAGTATAAAGGTATTAACTACTGAGTATAAAGGTATTAACTACAGAGTATAAAGGTATTAACTACAGAGTATAAAGGTATTAACTACTGAGTATAAAGGTATTAACTACAGAGTATAAAGGTATTAACTACTGAGTATAAAGGTATTAACTACAGAGTATAAAGGTATTAACTACAGAGTATAAAGGTATTAACTACAGAGTATAAAGGTATTAACTACTGAGTATAAAGGTATTAACTACAGAGTATAAAGGTATTAACTACTGAGTATAAAGGTATTAACTACTGAGTATAAAGGTATTAACTACTGAGTATAAAGGTATTAACTACAGAGTATAAAGGTATTAACTACTGAGTATAAAGGTATTAACTACAGAGTATAAAGGTATTAACTACAGAGTATAAAGGTATTAACTACTGAGTATAAAGGTATTAACTACGAGTATAAAGGTATTAACTACTGAGTATAAAGGTATTAACTACAGAGTATAAAGGTATTAACTACAGAGTATAAAGGTATTAACTACTGAGTATAAAGGTATTAACTACTGAGTATAAAGGTATTAACTACAGAGTATAAAGGTATTAACTACAGAGTATAAAGGTATTAACTACTGAGTATAAAGGTATTAACTACAGAGTATAAAGGTATTAACTACTGAGTATAAAGGTATTAACTACAGAGTATAAAGGTATTAACTACTGAGTATAAAGGTATTAACTACATGAGTATAAAGGTATTAACTACTGAGTATAAAGGTATTAACTACTGAGTATAAAGGTATTAACTACATGAGTATAAAGGTATTAACTACTGAGTATAAAGGTATTAACTACTGAGTATAAAGGTATTAACTACTGAGTATAAAGGTATTAACTACAGAGTATAAAGGTATTAACTACTGAGTATAAAGGTATTAACTACTGAGTATAAAGGTATTAACTACTGAGTATAAAGGTATTAACTACTGAGTATAAAGGTATTAACTACTGAGTATAAAGGTATTAACTACAGAGTATAAAGGTATTAACTACTGAGTATAAAGGTATTAACTACTGAGTATAAAGGTATTAACTACTGAGTATAAAGGTATTAACTACAGAGTATAAAGGTATTAACTACAGAGTATAAAGGTATTAACTACAGAGTATAAAGGTATTAACTACAGAGTATAAAGGTATTAACTACTGAGTATAAAGGTATTAACTACTGAGTATAAAGGTATTAACTACATGAGTATAAAGGTATTAACTACAGAGTATAAAGGTATTAACTACTGAGTATAAAGGTATTAACTACTGAGTATAAAGGTATTAACTACGACTGAGTATAAAGGTATTAACTACAGAGTATAAAGGTATTAACTACAGAGTATAAAGGTATTAACTACTGAGTATAAAGGTATTAACTACTGAGTATAAAGGTATTAACTACATGAGTATAAAGGTATTAACTACAGAGTATAAAGGTATTAACTACTGAGTATAAAGGTATTAACTACTGAGTATAAAGGTATTAACTACGACTGAGTATAAAGGTATTAACTACAGAGTATAAAGGTATTAACTACATGAGTATAAAGGTATTAACTACTGAGTATAAAGGTATTAACTACTGAGTATAAAGGTATTAACTACAGAGTATAAAGGTATTAACTACAGAGTATAAAGGTATTAACTACTGAGTATAAAGGTATTAACTACTGAGTATAAAGGTATTAACTACAGAGTATAAAGGTATTAACTACAGAGTATAAAGGTATTAACTACTGAGTATAAAGGTATTAACTACAGAGTATAAAGGTATTAACTACAGAGTATAAAGGTATTAACTACTGAGTATAAAGGTATTAACTACTGAGTATAAAGGTATTAACTACAGAGTATAAAGGTATTAACTACAGAGTATAAAGGTATTAACTACTGAGTATAAAGGTATTAACTACTGAGTATAAAGGTATTAACTACAGAGTATAAAGGTATTAACTACTGAGTATAAAGGTATTAACTACTGAGTATAAAGGTATTAACTACAGAGTATAAAGGTATTAACTACAGAGTATAAAGGTATTAACTACTGAGTATAAAGGTATTAACTACAGAGTATAAAGGTATTAACTACTGAGTATAAAGGTATTAACTACTGAGTATAAAGGTATTAACTACTGAGTATAAAGGTATTAACTACAGAGTATAAAGGTATTAACTACTGAGTATAAAGGTATTAACTACTGAGTATAAAGGTATTAACTACAGAGTATAAAGGTATTAACTACAGAGTATAAAGGTATTAACTACTGAGTATAAAGGTATTAACTACTGAGTATAAAGGTATTAACTACAGAGTATAAAGGTATTAACTACTGAGTATAAAGGTATTAACTACTGAGTATAAAGGTATTAACTACAGAGTATAAAGGTATTAACTACAGAGTATAAAGGTATTAACTACAGAGTATAAAGGTATTAACTACTGAGTATAAAGGTATTAACTACTGAGTATAAAGGTATTAACTACAGAGTATAAAGGTATTAACTACTGAGTATAAAGGTATTAACTACTGAGTATAAAGGTATTAACTACAGAGTATAAAGGTATTAACTACAGAGTATAAAGGTATTAACTACTGAGTATAAAGGTATTAACTACAGAGTATAAAGGTATTAACTACTGAGTATAAAGGTATTAACTACTGAGTATAAAGGTATTAACTACAGAGTATAAAGGTATTAACTACTGAGTATAAAGGTATTAACTACTGAGTATAAAGGTATTAACTACAGAGTATAAAGGTATTAACTACTGAGTATAAAGGTATTAACTACAGAGTATAAAGGTATTAACTACAGAGTATAAAGGTATTAACTACAGAGTATAAAGGTATTAACTACTGAGTATAAAGGTATTAACTACTGAGTATAAAGGTATTAACTACAGAGTATAAAGGTATTAACTACAGAGTATAAAGGTATTAACTACTGAGTATAAAGGTATTAACTACTGAGTATAAAGGTATTAACTACAGAGTATAAAGGTATTAACTACTGAGTATAAAGGTATTAACTACTGAGTATAAAGGTATTAACTACAGAGTATAAAGGTATTAACTACTGAGTATAAAGGTATTAACTACTGAGTATAAAGGTATTAACTACAGAGTATAAAGGTATTAACTACAGAGTATAAAGGTATTAACTACAGAGTATAAAGGTATTAACTACTGAGTATAAAGGTATTAACTACTGAGTATAAAGGTATTAACTACTGAGTATAAAGGTATTAACTACTGAGTATAAAGGTATTAACTACAGAGTATAAAGGTATTAACTACAGAGTATAAAGGTATTAACTACAGAGTATAAAGGTATTAACTACTGAGTATAAAGGTATTAACTACAGAGTATAAAGGTATTAACTACTGAGTATAAAGGTATTAACTACTGAGTATAAAGGTATTAACTACAGAGTATAAAGGTATTAACTACTGAGTATAAAGGTATTAACTACTGAGTATAAAGGTATTAACTACTGAGTATAAAGGTATTAACTACAGAGTATAAAGGTATTAACTACAGAGTATAAAGGTATTAACTACTGAGTATAAAGGTATTAACTACTGAGTATAAAGGTATTAACTACAGAGTATAAAGGTATTAACTACAGAGTATAAAGGTATTAACTACGAGTATAAAGGTATTAACTACTGAGTATAAAGGTATTAACTACTGAGTATAAAGGTATTAACTACTGAGTATAAAGGTATTAACTACAGAGTATAAAGGTATTAACTACTGAGTATAAAGGTATTAACTACTGAGTATAAAGGTATTAACTACTGAGTATAAAGGTATTAACTACTGAGTATAAAGGTATTAACTACAGAGTATAAAGGTATTAACTACAGAGTATAAAGGTATTAACTACTGAGTATAAAGGTATTAACTACAGAGTATAAAGGTATTAACTACTGAGTATAAAGGTATTAACTACTGAGTATAAAGGTATTAACTACTGAGTATAAAGGTATTAACTACTGAGTATAAAGGTATTAACTACTGAGTATAAAGGTATTAACTACATGAGTATAAAGGTATTAACTACAGAGTATAAAGGTATTAACTACTGAGTATAAAGGTATTAACTACATGAGTATAAAGGTATTAACTACTGAGTATAAAGGTATTAACTACTGAGTATAAAGGTATTAACTACAGAGTATAAAGGTATTAACTACTGAGTATAAAGGTATTAACTACAGAGTATAAAGGTATTAACTACTGAGTATAAAGGTATTAACTACTGAGTATAAAGGTATTAACTACTGAGTATAAAGGTATTAACTACTGAGTATAAAGGTATTAACTACTGAGTATAAAGGTATTAACTACTGAGTATAAAGGTATTAACTACTGAGTATAAAGGTATTAACTACAGAGTATAAAGGTATTAACTACTGAGTATAAAGGTATTAACTACTGAGTATAAAGGTATTAACTACTGAGTATAAAGGTATTAACTACAGAGTATAAAGGTATTAACTACAGAGTATAAAGGTATTAACTACAGAGTATAAAGGTATTAACTACAGAGTATAAAGGTATTAACTACTGAGTATAAAGGTATTAACTACTGAGTATAAAGGTATTAACTACTGAGTATAAAGGTATTAACTACAGAGTATAAAGGTATTAACTACAGAGTATAAAGGTATTAACTACAGAGTATAAAGGTATTAACTACTGAGTATAAAGGTATTAACTACTGAGTATAAAGGTATTAACTACTGAGTATAAAGGTATTAACTACAGAGTATAAAGGTATTAACTACAGAGTATAAAGGTATTAACTACTGAGTATAAAGGTATTAACTACTGAGTATAAAGGTATTAACTACTGAGTATAAAGGTATTAACTACATGAGTATAAAGGTATTAACTACAGAGTATAAAGGTATTAACTACAGAGTATAAAGGTATTAACTACAGAGTATAAAGGTATTAACTACTGAGTATAAAGGTATTAACTACTGAGTATAAAGGTATTAACTACTGAGTATAAAGGTATTAACTACTGAGTATAAAGGTATTAACTACAGAGTATAAAGGTATTAACTACTGAGTATAAAGGTATTAACTACAGAGTATAAAGGTATTAACTACAGAGTATAAAGGTATTAACTACTGAGTATAAAGGTATTAACTACTGAGTATAAAGGTATTAACTACAGAGTATAAAGGTATTAACTACAGAGTATAAAGGTATTAACTACTGAGTATAAAGGTATTAACTACTGAGTATAAAGGTATTAACTACAGAGTATAAAGGTATTAACTACAGAGTATAAAGGTATTAACTACAGAGTATAAAGGTATTAACTACATGAGTATAAAGGTATTAACTACTGAGTATAAAGGTATTAACTACGACTGAGTATAAAGGTATTAACTACAGAGTATAAAGGTATTAACTACACTGAGTATAAAGGTATTAACTACAGAGTATAAAGGTATTAACTACTGAGTATAAAGGTATTAACTACTGAGTATAAAGGTATTAACTACATGAGTATAAAGGTATTAACTACTGAGTATAAAGGTATTAACTACAGAGTATAAAGGTATTAACTACAGAGTATAAAGGTATTAACTACTGAGTATAAAGGTATTAACTACTGAGTATAAAGGTATTAACTACAGAGTATAAAGGTATTAACTACTGAGTATAAAGGTATTAACTACATGAGTATAAAGGTATTAACTACAGAGTATAAAGGTATTAACTACATGAGTATAAAGGTATTAACTACAGAGTATAAAGGTATTAACTACAGAGTATAAAGGTATTAACTACATGAGTATAAAGGTATTAACTACTGAGTATAAAGGTATTAACTACTGAGTATAAAGGTATTAACTACATGAGTATAAAGGTATTAACTACAGAGTATAAAGGTATTAACTACACTGAGTATAAAGGTATTAACTACAGAGTATAAAGGTATTAACTACTGAGTATAAAGGTATTAACTACTGAGTATAAAGGTATTAACTACAGAGTATAAAGGTATTAACTACAGACTGAGTATAAAGGTATTAACTACTGAGTATAAAGGTATTAACTACGACTGAGTATAAAGGTATTAACTACAGAGTATAAAGGTATTAACTACTGAGTATAAAGGTATTAACTACAGAGTATAAAGGTATTAACTACAGAGTATAAAGGTATTAACTACAGAGTATAAAGGTATTAACTACTGAGTATAAAGGTATTAACTACAGAGTATAAAGGTATTAACTACAGAGTATAAAGGTATTAACTACTGAGTATAAAGGTATTAACTACTGAGTATAAAGGTATTAACTACTGAGTATAAAGGTATTAACTACAGAGTATAAAGGTATTAACTACTGAGTATAAAGGTATTAACTACATGAGTATAAAGGTATTAACTACAGAGTATAAAGGTATTAACTACAGAGTATAAAGGTATTAACTACATGAGTATAAAGGTATTAACTACAGAGTATAAAGGTATTAACTACTGAGTATAAAGGTATTAACTACAGAGTATAAAGGTATTAACTACAGAGTATAAAGGTATTAACTACTGAGTATAAAGGTATTAACTACAGAGTATAAAGGTATTAACTACAGAGTATAAAGGTATTAACTACAGAGTATAAAGGTATTAACTACAGAGTATAAAGGTATTAACTACAGAGTATAAAGGTATTAACTACAGAGTATAAAGGTATTAACTACAGAGTATAAAGGTATTAACTACAGAGTATAAAGGTATTAACTACTGAGTATAAAGGTATTAACTACTGAGTATAAAGGTATTAACTACAGAGTATAAAGGTATTAACTACTGAGTATAAAGGTATTAACTACGACTGAGTATAAAGGTATTAACTACAGAGTATAAAGGTATTAACTACTGAGTATAAAGGTATTAACTACATGAGTATAAAGGTATTAACTACAGAGTATAAAGGTATTAACTACTGAGTATAAAGGTATTAACTACAGAGTATAAAGGTATTAACTACTGAGTATAAAGGTATTAACTACTGAGTATAAAGGTATTAACTACAGAGTATAAAGGTATTAACTACTGAGTATAAAGGTATTAACTACAGAGTATAAAGGTATTAACTACAGAGTATAAAGGTATTAACTACAGAGTATAAAGGTATTAACTACAGAGTATAAAGGTATTAACTACATGAGTATAAAGGTATTAACTACAGAGTATAAAGGTATTAACTACTGAGTATAAAGGTATTAACTACAGAGTATAAAGGTATTAACTACAGAGTATAAAGGTATTAACTACTGAGTATAAAGGTATTAACTACAGAGTATAAAGGTATTAACTACTGAGTATAAAGGTATTAACTACAGAGTATAAAGGTATTAACTACAGAGTATAAAGGTATTAACTACTGAGTATAAAGGTATTAACTACTGAGTATAAAGGTATTAACTACAGAGTATAAAGGTATTAACTACTGAGTATAAAGGTATTAACTACAGAGTATAAAGGTATTAACTACAGAGTATAAAGGTATTAACTACTGAGTATAAAGGTATTAACTACAGAGTATAAAGGTATTAACTACAGAGTATAAAGGTATTAACTACTGAGTATAAAGGTATTAACTACTGAGTATAAAGGTATTAACTACAGAGTATAAAGGTATTAACTACTGAGTATAAAGGTATTAACTACAGAGTATAAAGGTATTAACTACATGAGTATAAAGGTATTAACTACAGAGTATAAAGGTATTAACTACTGAGTATAAAGGTATTAACTACGATGAGTATAAAGGTATTAACTACAGAGTATAAAGGTATTAACTACTGAGTATAAAGGTATTAACTACAGAGTATAAAGGTATTAACTACTGAGTATAAAGGTATTAACTACTGAGTATAAAGGTATTAACTACAGAGTATAAAGGTATTAACTACTGAGTATAAAGGTATTAACTACTGAGTATAAAGGTATTAACTACAGAGTATAAAGGTATTAACTACTGAGTATAAAGGTATTAACTACTGAGTATAAAGGTATTAACTACAGAGTATAAAGGTATTAACTACAGAGTATAAAGGTATTAACTACAGAGTATAAAGGTATTAACTACTGAGTATAAAGGTATTAACTACTGAGTATAAAGGTATTAACTACAGAGTATAAAGGTATTAACTACTGAGTATAAAGGTATTAACTACTGAGTATAAAGGTATTAACTACAGAGTATAAAGGTATTAACTACTGAGTATAAAGGTATTAACTACTGAGTATAAAGGTATTAACTACTGAGTATAAAGGTATTAACTACTGAGTATAAAGGTATTAACTACAGAGTATAAAGGTATTAACTACTGAGTATAAAGGTATTAACTACTGAGTATAAAGGTATTAACTACTGAGTATAAAGGTATTAACTACTGAGTATAAAGGTATTAACTACAGAGTATAAAGGTATTAACTACTGAGTATAAAGGTATTAACTACTGAGTATAAAGGTATTAACTACATGAGTATAAAGGTATTAACTACAGAGTATAAAGGTATTAACTACTGAGTATAAAGGTATTAACTACAGAGTATAAAGGTATTAACTACATGAGTATAAAGGTATTAACTACAGAGTATAAAGGTATTAACTACTGAGTATAAAGGTATTAACTACTGAGTATAAAGGTATTAACTACAGAGTATAAAGGTATTAACTACTGACTGAGTATAAAGGTATTAACTACTGAGTATAAAGGTATTAACTACTGAGTATAAAGGTATTAACTACTGAGTATAAAGGTATTAACTACACTGAGTATAAAGGTATTAACTACAGAGTATAAAGGTATTAACTACTGAGTATAAAGGTATTAACTACAGAGTATAAAGGTATTAACTACTGAGTATAAAGGTATTAACTACAGAGTATAAAGGTATTAACTACACTGAGTATAAAGGTATTAACTACTGAGTATAAAGGTATTAACTACTGAGTATAAAGGTATTAACTACATGAGTATAAAGGTATTAACTACTGAGTATAAAGGTATTAACTACTGAGTATAAAGGTATTAACTACAGAGTATAAAGGTATTAACTACTGAGTATAAAGGTATTAACTACATGAGTATAAAGGTATTAACTACAGAGTATAAAGGTATTAACTACTGAGTATAAAGGTATTAACTACTGAGTATAAAGGTATTAACTACAGAGTATAAAGGTATTAACTACAGAGTATAAAGGTATTAACTACTGAGTATAAAGGTATTAACTACAGACTGAGTATAAAGGTATTAACTACAGAGTATAAAGGTATTAACTACTGAGTATAAAGGTATTAACTACTGAGTATAAAGGTATTAACTACTGAGTATAAAGGTATTAACTACAGAGTATAAAGGTATTAACTACTGAGTATAAAGGTATTAACTACTGAGTATAAAGGTATTAACTACTGAGTATAAAGGTATTAACTACTGAGTATAAAGGTATTAACTACAGAGTATAAAGGTATTAACTACTGAGTATAAAGGTATTAACTACTGAGTATAAAGGTATTAACTACTGAGTATAAAGGTATTAACTACTGAGTATAAAGGTATTAACTACTGAGTATAAAGGTATTAACTACAGAGTATAAAGGTATTAACTACAGAGTATAAAGGTATTAACTACTGAGTATAAAGGTATTAACTACATGAGTATAAAGGTATTAACTACAGAGTATAAAGGTATTAACTACTGAGTATAAAGGTATTAACTACTGAGTATAAAGGTATTAACTACTGAGTATAAAGGTATTAACTACTGAGTATAAAGGTATTAACTACAGAGTATAAAGGTATTAACTACTGAGTATAAAGGTATTAACTACAGAGTATAAAGGTATTAACTACTGAGTATAAAGGTATTAACTACTGAGTATAAAGGTATTAACTACTGAGTATAAAGGTATTAACTACTGAGTATAAAGGTATTAACTACAGAGTATAAAGGTATTAACTACATGAGTATAAAGGTATTAACTACAGAGTATAAAGGTATTAACTACTGAGTATAAAGGTATTAACTACTGAGTATAAAGGTATTAACTACAGAGTATAAAGGTATTAACTACTGAGTATAAAGGTATTAACTACTACTGAGTATAAAGGTATTAACTACTGAGTATAAAGGTATTAACTACTGAGTATAAAGGTATTAACTACAGAGTATAAAGGTATTAACTACTGAGTATAAAGGTATTAACTACTGAGTATAAAGGTATTAACTACAGAGTATAAAGGTATTAACTACAGAGTATAAAGGTATTAACTACTGAGTATAAAGGTATTAACTACTGAGTATAAAGGTATTAACTACAGAGTATAAAGGTATTAACTACAGAGTATAAAGGTATTAACTACAGAGTATAAAGGTATTAACTACTGAGTATAAAGGTATTAACTACTGAGTATAAAGGTATTAACTACTGAGTATAAAGGTATTAACTACAGAGTATAAAGGTATTAACTACTGAGTATAAAGGTATTAACTACTGAGTATAAAGGTATTAACTACAGAGTATAAAGGTATTAACTACTGAGTATAAAGGTATTAACTACTGAGTATAAAGGTATTAACTACAGAGTATAAAGGTATTAACTACTGAGTATAAAGGTATTAACTACTGAGTATAAAGGTATTAACTACAGAGTATAAAGGTATTAACTACTGAGTATAAAGGTATTAACTACAGAGTATAAAGGTATTAACTACTGAGTATAAAGGTATTAACTACAGAGTATAAAGGTATTAACTACAGAGTATAAAGGTATTAACTACTGAGTATAAAGGTATTAACTACAGAGTATAAAGGTATTAACTACTGAGTATAAAGGTATTAACTACTGAGTATAAAGGTATTAACTACTGAGTATAAAGGTATTAACTACAGAGTATAAAGGTATTAACTACAGAGTATAAAGGTATTAACTACAGAGTATAAAGGTATTAACTACAGAGTATAAAGGTATTAACTACAGAGTATAAAGGTATTAACTACAGAGTATAAAGGTATTAACTACTGAGTATAAAGGTATTAACTACAGAGTATAAAGGTATTAACTACTGAGTATAAAGGTATTAACTACAGAGTATAAAGGTATTAACTACAGAGTATAAAGGTATTAACTACTGAGTATAAAGGTATTAACTACTGAGTATAAAGGTATTAACTACTGAGTATAAAGGTATTAACTACATGAGTATAAAGGTATTAACTACTGAGTATAAAGGTATTAACTACAGAGTATAAAGGTATTAACTACTGAGTATAAAGGTATTAACTACTGAGTATAAAGGTATTAACTACTGAGTATAAAGGTATTAACTACTGAGTATAAAGGTATTAACTACATGAGTATAAAGGTATTAACTACTGAGTATAAAGGTATTAACTACTGAGTATAAAGGTATTAACTACTGAGTATAAAGGTATTAACTACTGAGTATAAAGGTATTAACTACAGAGTATAAAGGTATTAACTACTGAGTATAAAGGTATTAACTACTGAGAGTATAAAGGTATTAACTACTGAGTATAAAGGTATTAACTACTGAGTATAAAGGTATTAACTACTGAGTATAAAGGTATTAACTACAGAGTATAAAGGTATTAACTACTGAGTATAAAGGTATTAACTACAGAGTATAAAGGTATTAACTACAGAGTATAAAGGTATTAACTACTGAGTATAAAGGTATTAACTACTGAGTATAAAGGTATTAACTACTGAGTATAAAGGTATTAACTACAGAGTATAAAGGTATTAACTACAGAGTATAAAGGTATTAACTACAGAGTATAAAGGTATTAACTACTGAGTATAAAGGTATTAACTACTGAGTATAAAGGTATTAACTACTGAGTATAAAGGTATTAACTACAGAGTATAAAGGTATTAACTACAGAGTATAAAGGTATTAACTACTGAGTATAAAGGTATTAACTACTGAGTATAAAGGTATTAACTACTGAGTATAAAGGTATTAACTACAGAGTATAAAGGTATTAACTACTGAGTATAAAGGTATTAACTACATGAGTATAAAGGTATTAACTACTGAGTATAAAGGTATTAACTACAGAGTATAAAGGTATTAACTACTGAGTATAAAGGTATTAACTACTGAGTATAAAGGTATTAACTACAGAGTATAAAGGTATTAACTACTGAGTATAAAGGTATTAACTACAGAGTATAAAGGTATTAACTACTGAGTATAAAGGTATTAACTACTGAGTATAAAGGTATTAACTACTGAGTATAAAGGTATTAACTACTGAGTATAAAGGTATTAACTACAGAGTATAAAGGTATTAACTACTGAGTATAAAGGTATTAACTACTGAGTATAAAGGTATTAACTACAGAGTATAAAGGTATTAACTACTGAGTATAAAGGTATTAACTACATGAGTATAAAGGTATTAACTACTGAGTATAAAGGTATTAACTACAGAGTATAAAGGTATTAACTACAGAGTATAAAGGTATTAACTACTGAGTATAAAGGTATTAACTACAGAGTATAAAGGTATTAACTACAGAGTATAAAGGTATTAACTACAGAGTATAAAGGTATTAACTACTGAGTATAAAGGTATTAACTACTGAGTATAAAGGTATTAACTACTGAGTATAAAGGTATTAACTACTGAGTATAAAGGTATTAACTACAGAGTATAAAGGTATTAACTACTGAGTATAAAGGTATTAACTACGAGTATAAAGTTTAACTACTGAGTATAAAGGTATTAACTACAGAGTATAAAGGTATTAACTACTGAGTATAAAGGTATTAACTACAGAGTATAAAGGTATTAACTACATGAGTATAAAGGTATTAACTACTGAGTATAAAGGTATTAACTACAGAGTATAAAGGTATTAACTACTGAGTATAAAGGTATTAACTACTGAGTATAAAGGTATTAACTACTGAGTATAAAGGTATTAACTACTGAGTATAAAGGTATTAACTACAGAGTATAAAGGTATTAACTACAGAGTATAAAGGTATTAACTACTGAGTATAAAGGTATTAACTACTGAGTATAAAGGTATTAACTACTGAGTATAAAGGTATTAACTACAGAGTATAAAGGTATTAACTACAGAGTATAAAGGTATTAACTACTGAGTATAAAGGTATTAACTACAGAGTATAAAGGTATTAACTACTGAGTATAAAGGTATTAACTACAGAGTATAAAGGTATTAACTACAGAGTATAAAGGTATTAACTACTGAGTATAAAGGTATTAACTACTGAGTATAAAGGTATTAACTACTGAGTATAAAGGTATTAACTACTGAGTATAAAGGTATTAACTACTGAGTATAAAGGTATTAACTACAGAGTATAAAGGTATTAACTACATGAGTATAAAGGTATTAACTACTGAGTATAAAGGTATTAACTACTGAGTATAAAGGTATTAACTACAGAGTATAAAGGTATTAACTACATGAGTATAAAGGTATTAACTACAGAGTATAAAGGTATTAACTACTGAGTATAAAGGTATTAACTACAGAGTATAAAGGTATTAACTACTGAGTATAAAGGTATTAACTACTGAGTATAAAGGTATTAACTACAGAGTATAAAGGTATTAACTACAGAGTATAAAGGTATTAACTACTGAGTATAAAGGTATTAACTACTGAGTATAAAGGTATTAACTACATGAGTATAAAGGTATTAACTACAGAGTATAAAGGTATTAACTACTGAGTATAAAGGTATTAACTACTGAGTATAAAGGTATTAACTACAGAGTATAAAGGTATTAACTACTGAGTATAAAGGTATTAACTACTGAGTATAAAGGTATTAACTACAGAGTATAAAGGTATTAACTACAGAGTATAAAGGTATTAACTACAGAGTATAAAGGTATTAACTACTGAGTATAAAGGTATTAACTACTGAGTATAAAGGTATTAACTACAGAGTATAAAGGTATTAACTACAGAGTATAAAGGTATTAACTACTGAGTATAAAGGTATTAACTACTGAGTATAAAGGTATTAACTACAGAGTATAAAGGTATTAACTACAGAGTATAAAGGTATTAACTACAGAGTATAAAGGTATTAACTACTGAGTATAAAGGTATTAACTACTGAGTATAAAGGTATTAACTACAGAGTATAAAGGTATTAACTACTGAGTATAAAGGTATTAACTACTGAGTATAAAGGTATTAACTACAGAGTATAAAGGTATTAACTACTGAGTATAAAGGTATTAACTACAGAGTATAAAGGTATTAACTACTGAGTATAAAGGTATTAACTACTGAGTATAAAGGTATTAACTACAGAGTATAAAGGTATTAACTACAGAGTATAAAGGTATTAACTACTGAGTATAAAGGTATTAACTACAGAGTATAAAGGTATTAACTACTGAGTATAAAGGTATTAACTACTGAGTATAAAGGTATTAACTACAGAGTATAAAGGTATTAACTACAGAGTATAAAGGTATTAACTACAGAGTATAAAGGTATTAACTACTGACTGAGTATAAAGGTATTAACTACAGAGTATAAAGGTATTAACTACAGAGTATAAAGGTATTAACTACAGAGTATAAAGGTATTAACTACTGAGTATAAAGGTATTAACTACTGAGTATAAAGGTATTAACTACTGAGTATAAAGGTATTAACTACAGAGTATAAAGGTATTAACTACTGAGTATAAAGGTATTAACTACTGAGTATAAAGGTATTAACTACTGAGTATAAAGGTATTAACTACTGAGTATAAAGGTATTAACTACAGAGTATAAAGGTATTAACTACTGAGTATAAAGGTATTAACTACTGAGTATAAAGGTATTAACTACTGAGTATAAAGGTATTAACTACTGAGTATAAAGGTATTAACTACTGAGTATAAAGGTATTAACTACAGAGTATAAAGGTATTAACTACATGAGTATAAAGGTATTAACTACTGAGTATAAAGGTATTAACTACAGAGTATAAAGGTATTAACTACTGAGTATAAAGGTATTAACTACAGAGTATAAAGGTATTAACTACTGAGTATAAAGGTATTAACTACTGAGTATAAAGGTATTAACTACAGAGTATAAAGGTATTAACTACAGAGTATAAAGGTATTAACTACAGAGTATAAAGGTATTAACTACTGAGTATAAAGGTATTAACTACTGAGTATAAAGGTATTAACTACTGAGTATAAAGGTATTAACTACTGAGTATAAAGGTATTAACTACTGAGTATAAAGGTATTAACTACTGAGTATAAAGGTATTAACTACAGAGTATAAAGGTATTAACTACTGAGTATAAAGGTATTAACTACTGAGTATAAAGGTATTAACTACTGAGTATAAAGGTATTAACTACTGAGTATAAAGGTATTAACTACTGAGTATAAAGGTATTAACTACTGAGTATAAAGGTATTAACTACTGAGTATAAAGGTATTAACTACAGAGTATAAAGGTATTAACTACTGATGAGTATAAAGGTATTAACTACTGAGTATAAAGGTATTAACTACAGAGTATAAAGGTATTAACTACTGAGTATAAAGGTATTAACTACAGAGTATAAAGGTATTAACTACTGAGTATAAAGGTATTAACTACTGAGTATAAAGGTATTAACTACAGAGTATAAAGGTATTAACTACAGAGTATAAAGGTATTAACTACTGAGTATAAAGGTATTAACTACTGAGTATAAAGGTATTAACTACTGAGTATAAAGGTATTAACTACTGAGTATAAAGGTATTAACTACAGAGTATAAAGGTATTAACTACTGAGTATAAAGGTATTAACTACTGAGTATAAAGGTATTAACTACAGAGTATAAAGGTATTAACTACTGAGTATAAAGGTATTAACTACAGAGTATAAAGGTATTAACTACTGAGTATAAAGGTATTAACTACTGAGTATAAAGGTATTAACTACTGAGTATAAAGGTATTAACTACAGAGTATAAAGGTATTAACTACTGAGTATAAAGGTATTAACTACTGAGTATAAAGGTATTAACTACTGAGTATAAAGGTATTAACTACAGAGTATAAAGGTATTAACTACTGAGTATAAAGGTATTAACTACTGAGTATAAAGGTATTAACTACAGAGTATAAAGGTATTAACTACTGAGTATAAAGGTATTAACTACAGAGTATAAAGGTATTAACTACTGAGTATAAAGGTATTAACTACTGAGTATAAAGGTATTAACTACAGAGTATAAAGGTATTAACTACAGAGTATAAAGGTATTAACTACAGAGTATAAAGGTATTAACTACTGAGTATAAAGGTATTAACTACAGAGTATAAAGGTATTAACTACTGAGTATAAAGGTATTAACTACAGAGTATAAAGGTATTAACTACTGAGTATAAAGGTATTAACTACTGAGTATAAAGGTATTAACTACTGAGTATAAAGGTATTAACTACAGAGTATAAAGGTATTAACTACAGAGTATAAAGGTATTAACTACAGAGTATAAAGGTATTAACTACTGAGTATAAAGGTATTAACTACTGAGTATAAAGGTATTAACTACAGAGTATAAAGGTATTAACTACAGAGTATAAAGGTATTAACTACAGAGTATAAAGGTATTAACTACTGAGTATAAAGGTATTAACTACTGAGTATAAAGGTATTAACTACTGAGTATAAAGGTATTAACTACTGAGTATAAAGGTATTAACTACTGAGTATAAAGGTATTAACTACTGAGTATAAAGGTATTAACTACTGAGTATAAAGGTATTAACTACTGAGTATAAAGGTATTAACTACAGAGTATAAAGGTATTAACTACTGAGTATAAAGGTATTAACTACAGAGTATAAAGGTATTAACTATTAACAATTGTAATCATAACTTCTCATCACTAAGATAAAGGTAGAAGACTATTCAGTCTGTTTATATGCACATCTGAGAGTCGTGTGTGTGTGTGTGTGTGTGTGTGTGTGTGTGTGTGTGTGTGTGTGTGTGTGTGTATAGGGAAAGTGTGTATCTACTGGTTTAGAAGAATAAAAATCTAAATTCTGAAAAAGTCAGAATTCAGATTTTTTTATTATTTATTCGCAATGACAGTTCAAATGGTATCTCTCGTCCAATCACAGAGCACTGGAGCTCTGATTGGATCATCTCTCGTCCAATCACAGAGCACTGGAGCTCTGATTGGATCATCTCTCGTCCAATCACAGAGCACTGGAGCTCTGATTGGATCATCTCTCGTCCAATCACAGAGCACTGGAGCTCTGATTGGTCATCTCGTTATTATGATGGGACTTAATCAATAATGAAAGACTTCTCCACACACACATTTTAAATACATGTATTTAATTCATCTCTAAATGCATGGAAAACATCTCGTTCTGAAAGCAGTGGCGTGTTATAATGTACATGGTTTAAAACAGGAGGTTAGCGCGAGAGAGCGGGCGTTCACTTAACAATAAAACATAGAACCTTCCGGTTCCTCGAACACTTTAATCATGTGATCACAACCTCCACCAATCACAGCCAGGCAACAACGTCAGGAGATACCTCCATGCAGCGAGTGGGCTAACGTTAGCTCAAGGTGTTAGCAGACGGACGGTAACTTTAGCACAACAACAACAACAACAGATTCTTGTGATAACTTCTGCTAACAGGATTAGCGCTGCTGGCTAATATGAGCCAACAGTTACAGCTGGTCATGTTGTTGTTTACCTCGGTGTTCCCGGGGAGGTCATGTGACTTTATTTACACCAATGAACATGTTATAGTCAAAGAGGAAGAGGAGGGGGACTTCCTGTTCTCTCCGAGGAAGAGGAGGGAGACTTCCTGTTCTCTCTCTCTGCTCCTCTGTGTCGCCTGCCCTCAGTCAGCTGATGGGGGCGGGGCTTGTGGAGGGGGTGTGTCCTGATGGAGGGGACGGAGTTAGGTGTTTCCCTTCAGGACGCCCATACAGCTCTGCAGCAGCTGGAGGTTCCCCTACACACACACACACACACACACACACACACACACACACACACACACACACACACACACATCACTTCAGGGCACATTACATTGACTTACATGCATTTCCTGGAGACTGACCCTAACCCAGTCTTCATCCTAAAATTAATGACTTTTATGGGGACCTCCAATTTGTCCCCATAAGGGAAGCCCACACACACACACACACACACACACACACACACACACACACACCACACACACACACACACACACACACACACACACACACACACACACACACACACACACACACACACACACACACACACACACACACACACACACACACACACACACACACACACACCACACACACACACACACACACACACACACACACACACACACACACACACACACACACACACACACACACACACACACACACACACACACACACACACACACACACACACACACACACACACACCACACACACACACACACACACACACACACACACACACACACACACACACACACACACACACACACTGTTGTGCGTCTTGTTGACGTTGTGTGTGAGTGCTCTGGCTAGCTGTTGTGCGTCTTGTTGACGTTGTGTGTGAGTGCTCTGGCTAGCTGTTGTGCGTCTTGTTGACGTTGTGTGTGAGTGCTCTGGCTAGCTGTTGTGCGTCTTGTTGACGTTGTGTGTCTTGTTGACGTTGTGTGCAGGTGGAGGAGACCCACCTTGGCGTGCTTCAGCTCCAGCTCAGCGAGCTCCACCAGGTTCTTCCTGAACGCTGACACTCGCCTCGTCTTGAAGTCTATCAGCTCTGTAACAACACAACACATCATGAGGTGTGTGAGGTGTGTGTGAGGTGTGTGTGAGGTGTGTGTGTGAGGTGTGTGTGAGGTGTGTGTGTGTGTGTGTGTGTGTGTGTGTGAGGTGTGTGTGTGTGTGGTGTGTGTGAGGTGTGTGTGTGTGTGTGTGTGTGTGTGAGGTGTGTGTGAGGTGTGTGTGAGGTGTGTGTGAGGTGTGTGTGAGGTGTGTGTGTGTGTGAGGTGTGTGTGAGGTGTGTGTGAGGTGTGTGTGAGGTGTCTGTGAGGTGTGTGTGAGGTGTGTGTGAGGTGTGTGAGGTGTGTGTGAGGTGTGTGTGTGTGTGTGTGTGTGTGTGTGTGAGGTGTGTGTGTGAGGTGTGTGTGAGGTGTGTGTGTGTGTGTGTGTGTGTGTGTGTGTGTGTGTGTGTGAGGTGTGTGTGTGTGTGTGTGTGTGTGAGGTGTGTGTGTGTGTGTGTGTGTGTGTGTGTGTGTGTGTGAGGTGTGTGTGTGAGGTGTGTGTGAGGTGTGTGTGAGGTGTGTGTGAGGTGTGTGTGTGTGTGAGGTGTGTGTGAGGTGTGTGTGAGGTGTGTGTGAGATGTGTGTGAGGTGTGTGTGAGGTGTGTGTGAGGTGTGTGTGTGTGTGAGGTGTGTGTGAGGTGTGTGTGTGAGGTGTGTGTGAGGTGTGTGTGAGGTGTGTGTGTGTGTGTGAGGTGTGTGTGTGAGGTGTGTGTGAGGTGTGTGTGAGGTGGTGTGTGTGTGTGTGTGTGTGAGGTGTGTGAGGTGTGTGTGAGGTGTCTGTGAGGTGTGTGTGAGGTGTGTGTGAGGTGTGTGTGTGTGTGTGTGAGGTGTGTGTGAGGTGTGTGTGAGGTGTGTGTGAGGTGTGTGTGTGTGTGTGTGTGAGGTGTGTGTGAGGTGTGTGTGTGTGTGTGAGGTGTGTGTGTGTGTGTGTGTGTGTGTGTGTGTGAGGTGTGTGTGAGGTGTGTGTGTGAGGTGTGTGTGTGTGTGTGTGTGTGTGTGTGTGTGTGTGAGGTGTGTGTGTGAGGTGTGTGTGAGGTGTGTGTGAGGTGTGTGTGTGTGTGTGTGTGTGTGTGAGGTGTGTGTGTGAGGTGTGTGTGAGGTGTGTGTGAGGTGTGTGTGTGTGTGAGGTGTGTGTGAGGTGTGTGTGAGGTGTGTGTGAGGTGTGTGTGAGGTGTGTGTGAGGTGTGTGTGAGGTGTGTGTGTGTGTGTGTGAGGTGTGTGTGAGGTGTGTGTGAGGTGTGTGTGAGGTGTGTGTGAGGTGTGTGTGAGGTGTGTGTGTGTGTGTGTGAGGTGTGTGTGAGGTGTGTGTGAGGTGTGTGTGAGGTGTGTGTGAGGTGTGTGTGAGGTGTGTGTGAGGTGTGTGTGTGTGTGTGTGTGTGAGGTGTGTGTGAGGTGTGTGTGAGGTGTGTGTGTGTGGTGTGTGTGTGTGGTGTGTGAGGTGTGTGTGAGGTGTGTGTGAGGTGTGTGAGGTGTGTGTGAGGTGTGGTGTGTGTGTGTGTGTGTGTGTGTGTGAGGTGTGTGTGAGGTGTCTGTGAGGTGTGTGTGTGGTGTGTGAGGTGTGTGTGTGTGTGTGAGGTGTGTGTGAGGTGTGTGTGTGTGTGTGTGAGGTGTGTGTGAGGTGTGTGTGAGGTGTGTGTGAGGTGTGTGTACCCTGCTTGGCGGACTCTGAGATCTTCTCAAACTTGTGGCAGCAGAGCTGCTGGCTCGTCTCCGCCTGCAGGACGTCTCTGTTCTTCGCTCTAGATTTATCCAGAGCTTTGTTCGCATTCTCATAATCCACCAGAGCCCGACTCCTGCGGTACAGCAGGTCCTACAGGACATAATAATATATATTAAGGAACACAGAGACTCCTGCGGTACAGCAGGTCCTACAGGACATAATAATATATATTAAGGAACACAGAGACTCCTGCGGTACAGCAGGTCCTACAGGATATAATAATATATATTAAGGAACACTGAGAGACTCCTGCGGTACAGCAGGTCCTACAGGACATAATAATATATATTAAGGAACACAGAGACTCCTGCGGTACAGCAGGTCCTACAGGACATAATAATATATATCAAGGAACACTGAGAGACTCCTGCGGTACAGCAGGTCCTACAGGATATAATAATATATATTAAGGAACACTGAGAGACTCCTGCGGTACAGCAGGTCCTACAGGACATAATAATATATATCAAGGAACACTGAGAGACTCCTGCGGTACAGCAGGTCCTACAGGACATAATAATAATATATTAAGGAACACTGAGAGACTCCTGCGGTACAGCAGGTCCTACAGGACATAATAATATATATTAAGGAACACTGAGAGACTCCTGCGGTACAGCAGGTCCTACAGGACATAATAATATATATTAAGGAACACTGAGAGACTCCTGCGGTACAGCAGGTCCTACAGGACATAATAATATATATTAAGGAACACTGAGAGACTCCTGCGGTACAGCAGGTCCTACAGGACATAATAATATATATTAAGGAACACTGAGAGACTCCTGCGGTACAGCAGGTCCTACAGGACATAATAATATATATTAAGGAACACTGAGAGACTCCTGCGGTACAGCAGGTCCTACAGGACATAATAATATATATTAAGGAACACTGAGAGACTCCTGCGGTACAGCAGGTCCTACAGGACATAATAATATATATCAAGGAACACTGAGAGACTCCTGCGGTACAGCAGGTCCTACAGGACATAATAATAATATATCAAGGAACACTGAGAGACTCCTGCGGTACAGCAGGTCCTACAGGACATAATAATAATATATATCAAGGAACACTGAGAGACTCCTGCGGAACAGCAGGTCCTACAGGACATAATAATATATATCAAGGAACACAGAGACTCCTGCGGTACAGCAGGTCCTACAGGACATAATAATAATATATATCAAGGAACACTGAGAGACTCCTGCGGTACAGCAGGTCCTACAGGACATAATAATAATATATATTAAGGAACACTGAGAGACTCCTGCGGTACAGCAGGTCCTACAGGACATAATAATATATATTAAGGAACACTGAGAGACTCCTGCGGTACAGCAGGTCCTACAGGACATAATAATATATATTAAGGAACACTGAGAGACTCCTGCGGTACAGCAGGTCCTACAGGACATAATAATAATATATATAAGGAACACGAGAGACTCCTGCGGTACAG
>CM070446.1:40136276-40141276 GCA_036324595.1 Champsocephalus gunnari
GAGAGAGAAGAGAGAAGAGAGAGGAGAGAAGAGAAGAAGGAAGAGGAGAAGAGAAGAGAGGAGAGAGAAGAGAGAGAGAAGAGAGAGGAAGAGAGAAGAGAAGAGAAGAGAGGAGAAGGAGAAGAAGAGAAGAGAGAGAAGAGAGGAAGAAGAGAGAGAGAGAAGAAGAGAGAAGAGAAGGAGAGAAGAGAGAGGAAGAAGAGGAAGAAGAGAAGAGAGGAAGAGAGAGGAGAAAGAGAAAGAGAGAGAGAAGAGAAGGAGAGAGAGAAGAGAGAAGAGGAGAAGAGAAGAAGAGAGAGAAGAGAAGAGAAAGAGGAAGAAGAGGAAGAAGAAGAAGAAGAGAGAAGAGAGAAGAGAGAGGAGAGAGAAGAAGAAAGAGAGAGGAAGAGAGGAAGAAGAGAGAGAAGAGAGAGAGTGAGGAAGAGAGAAGAGAGAAGAAGAGAGAGAAGGGAGAAGAGAAGAGAGAGAAGAAGGAGAAGAGAGAAAGAGAAGAGAGGAGAAGAAGAAGAGGAAGAGAGAAGAGAGAGAGAAGAGAAGAGAGGGAGAGAAGAGAAGAGAGAAGAAGAAGAGAAGAGAGAGAAGAGAAGAAGGAGAGAAGAGAGAGAAGGAAGAGAAGAGGAGAGAGAGAAGAAGAGAGAAGAGAGAGAAGAAGAGAGAAGAGAAGGAAGAGAAGAGAAGGAGAGGAGAGAGAAGGAAGAGAGGAAGAGGAGAGAAGAAGAGAAGAAGAGAGGAGAGGAAGAAGAGAAGAGGAGAGAGAGAAGAAGAGAAGAAGAGAGAAGAGAAGAGAGAAGAGAGAAGGAAAGAGAGAAGAGAGAGGAAGAAGGAGAAGAAGAGAGAGAAGGAAGAGAGAGAGGAAGAGAAGAGAGGAAAGAGAGAGAAGAGAGAGAAGAAGAGGAGAGAGAGAGAGAGAAGAGAAGAGAGAGAAGAGAAGAGAAGAGAGAAGAGAGAGGAAGAAGAGGAAGAGAGGAAGAGAAGAAGAAGAGAAGAGGAGAGAGAAGAAGAAGGAGAGGAAGAAAGAGAGGAGAGAGAGAGAGAAGAGAAAGGAGAGAGAAGAGAGAAGAGAGAGGAAGAAGAGAAGAGAGAAGAGAAGAGAGAAGAGAGAAGAGAAGAAGAAGAGGAAGAGAAGAGGAAGAGAGAGAAGAGAAGGAAGAGAGAGAAGAAGAGAAGAGAGAAGAGAAGAAAGAGAAGAGGAGAGAGAGAAAGGAAGGAAGAAGAGAAGAGAAGAGAGAGAAGAAGAGAAGAGAGAAGAGAGAGGAGAGAAGGAGAGAGGAGAAGAGAAGAAGAGGAGAGAAGAGAGAGAAGAAGAGAGGAGAAAGAAGAGAGAGAAGAGAAGGAGAAGAGGAGAAGAGAAGAGAGAAGAGAGAGAGAAGAGAAGAGAGAAGAGGAAGAGAGAGAGGAGAAGAGAGAGAAGAGAGAGAAGAGAGAAGAGGAGAGAAGGAGAAGAGAGGAGAAGAGAGAAGGAGAGAAGAAGGAAAGAAGAGAGAGAGAGAAGAGAGGAGAGAAGAAGAGAGAGAGGAGAAGAGAAGGAGAGAAGAGAAGGAGAGAAGAGGAGAGAGAAGAGAAGGAGAAGAGAGAGAAGAGAGAAGGAGAGAAGAGAAGAGAGAAGGAGAGAGAGAAAGAGAGGAAGAGAGAAGAGGAGAAGAGAGGAAGAGAGAGAAGAGAGAAGAGAGAGGAGAGAAGAAGAGAGAGAGAAGAGAGGAGAGAAGAAGAGAAGAGGAAGAGAAGAGAAGGAGAGAGAGAAAGAGAGAGAGGAGAGAGAAGAGAAGAGAGAGAGAAGAGAGAGAGGAGAGAGAAGGAGAGAAGAGAGGAGAGAGAAGAGAAGGAGAAGAGGAGAAGAGAAGAGGAGAGAAGAGAGAGAAGAGAGAAGGAGAGAGAGAGAGAGAAGGAGAAGAGAGAGAGAGAAGAGAGAGGAAGAGAGAGAAGAGAAGAGAGGAAGAGGAGAGAAGAGAGAAGAGAGAGGAGAAGAGAGAAGAGAGAAGAGAAGAGAGAAGAGGAGAAGAGAGAAGAGGAGAGAAGAGAGAAGAGAGAAGAGAGAGAGAAGAGAAGAGAGGAAGAGAGGAAGAGAGAGAGAGAAGAGAGAAGAGAGAAGAGAGGAAGAGAAGAGAAGAGAAGAGGAGAGAAGAGGAGAGAGGAAGAGAAGAAGAGAAGAGAGAGAGAAGAGAAGAGAGGAGAGAAGAGAGAAGGAGAGAGAGAGGAGAGAGAAGAGAAGAGGAGAGAAGAGAGGAGAAGAGAGAGAAGAAGAGAAGGAGAAGGAGAGAAGAAGAGAGAGAAGAGGAAGAGAGAAGAGAAGAGAGGAGAGAGAAGAGAGAGAAGGAGAAGAGAAGAGAGGAGAAGAGAGGAGAAGAGAGAGAGAAGAAGAGGAGAGAAGAGAAGAGAGAAGAGAGGAGAGAGAGGAAGAGAGAGAGAAGAAGAGAGAGGAAGAGAGAAGAGGAGAGAAGAAGAGAGGAGAGAAGAGAGAGAAGAGGAGAGAGAGAAGAAGAGAGAAGAGAAGAGAGGAAGAGGAGAAGAAGAGAGAGAAGAGGAGAAGGAGAGAGAGAAGAAGAGGAGAGAAGAGAGAAGAGAGAGAGGAGAGAGAGAAGAGAGAGAGAAGAGAGAGGAGAAGAAGAGAGAGAGAGAAGAGGAAGAGAGAGAGAAGAGGAGAAGAGAGGAGAAGAGAGAGAAGAGGAGAGAGAAGAGAGAAGAGAAGAGAGGAGAAGAGAAGAGAGAAGAGAGAGGAGAGAAGAGAAGAGAGGAGAAGAGAAGAGAGAAGAGAAGGAGAGAGAAGAAGAGAGAAGAGGAAGAGAGAGAAGAGGAAGAGAAGAGGAAGAGAGGAGAGAAGAGAGAGAAGAAGAGAGAAGGAGAGAGAGAGAGAGAGGAAGAGAGAGAAGAGAGAGAAGAGGAGAGAAGAGAAGAGAGAGAAGAGAGGAGAGAGAAGAGAAGAGGAGAAGAGGAGAGAGAAGAGAGGAAGAGAGAAGAGAGGAGAAGAGAAGAAGAGAGAGGAAGAGAGGAGAGAAGAGAGAGGAGAGAAGAGAGAGAAGAGAAGAGAGAAGGAGAGAAGAGAGAGAAGAGAAGAGGAGAAGAGAGGAGAGAAGAGAGGAGAGAGGAGAAGAGAGAGGAGAGAAGAGAGGAGAGAAGAGGAGAAGAGAAGAGGAGAGAGAAGGAGAGAGAGAGAAGAGAGAGAGGAAGAGAGAAGGAGAAGAGAAGAGAGAAGAGGAGAGAGAAGAGGAGAAGAGAGAGAAGAGAGAGAAGAGGAGAGAGAGGAGAAGAGGAGAGAAGAGAGAGAAGGAGAGAGAGAAGGAGAGAGAGAGGAGAAGAGGAGAGAGAGGAAGAGAAGAGAGAGAGGAAGAGAGAAGAGAGAGAAGAGGAGAGAGGAAGAGAGAGGAGAGAAGAGGAGAAGGAGAGAGAGAGAAGAGAAGAGAAGAGAGAAGAGAGGAGAAGAAGAGGAGAGAGAAGAGAAGAGAAGAGAGAGGAGAAGAGAAGAGAGAGAAGAGGAGAGAGAGAAGAGAGAAGAGGAGAGAGAGGAAGAGAGAGAAGGAGAGAAGAGAGAAGAGAGAGAGAAGAGGAGAAGAGAAGGAGAGAAGAGAAGAGGAGAAGAGAGAAGAGAGAAGAGAGAAGAAGAGGAGAGAAGGAGAGGAGAGAGAAGAGAGAGAAGAGGAGAGAAGAGAGAAGAAGAGAAGAGAGGAGAGAAGGAGAGAAGAGAGAAGGAGAGAAGAGAGGAGAGAGAAGAAGAGGAAGAGAAGAAGAGAGAGGAAGAGAAGAGAGAAGAGAGAAGAGGAAGAGGAGAGAAGAGGAGAAGAAGAGAGAGAAGAGAGAAAGAGAGAAGAAGAGGAAAGAGAGAGAGAGGAAGAAGGAGAGAGGAAGAGAGAAGAGAAGAGAAGAGGAGAAGAAGAGAGGAAGAGAGAGAGAAGAGAAGAGGAGGAAGAGAAGAAGAGAGAGAGAAGGAGAAGAAGAGAAGAGAGGAGAAGAAGAAGAGAAGAGAGAAGGAGAGAAGAAGGAAAGAAGAGAGAAGAGAGAAGAGAGGAAGAGGAGAGAGGAGAAGAGGAGAGGAGAAGAAGAGGAAGAGGAGAGAGAAGAGGAGAGAAGGAAGAAGAAGAGAGGAGAGAGAGGAGAGAAGAGAAGAGAGGAGAAGAGAAGAGAGAGAAGGAAGGAAGAGAGAGAAGAAGAGAAGAGAAGAGAGAGGAAGAGGAAGAGAGGAAGGAGAGAAGAGAGAGAAGAGAGAGAAAGAGGAGAAGGAGAGAAGAGAAGAAGAGAGGAGAGAAGGAAAGAGAAGAGAGAAGAGGAAGAAGAGGAGAGAGGAGAAGAGAGGAAGAGAAGAGAGAGAAAGAGAGAGAAGAGAGAGAGGAGAAGAGAAGGAGGGAGAAGAGAAGAGAGGAGAGGAGAAGAAGAGAAGAGAGAGAAAGGAGAGAAGAAGAGAGAGAAGAAGAGAAGAAGAGAAGAGAAGAGAGAAGAGAGAGAAGAGAAGGAAGAGAGAAGAGGAGAGGAGAGAGAAGAAGAGAAAGAGAGAGAAGAGAGGAGAAGAAGAAGAGAGAAGAGAGAGAGAGAAGAGAAGAGGAAGAGAGAAGGAGAGAGAAGAGAAGAAGGAGAAGAGAGAGGAAGAGAGAAGAGAGAGAGAAGGAGAAGAGAGAGAAGAAGAGAAGAGGAGAGAAAGAGAAGAGGAGAAGAGAAGAGAGAGGAAGAGAGGAGAGAAGAGAAGAGAAGAGAAGAGGAGAGAAGGAGAGAGAGAAGAAGAGGAGAAGAGAGAGAAGAGAAGAGGAGAAGAGAGAAGAGAAGAGAGGAAGAGAGAGAAGGAGAGAAGAGAGAGAGAGAAGAGAGGAAGGAGAGAAGAAGGAGAGAGAGAAGGAAGAGAGAGAGAAGAGAGAAGGAGAGAAGAGAGAGAAGAGAGAAGAGAAGAGGAGGAGAGAGAGAAGAAGAGAGAGAAGAGAAGAGAGAAGGAGAAGAGAGAGAAGAGAAGAGAGAGAGAGAGAAGAAGAGAAGAGAAGAGAGGAAAGGAGAGAAGAGAGAGGAGAGAGAAGAGAGGAGAA
>CM070446.1:40158776-40183776 GCA_036324595.1 Champsocephalus gunnari
TTAGAACCAGAACACCAGGGGCACGGGTCAGAACCAGAACACCAGGGCACGGGTCAGAACCAGAACCCCAGGGCACGGGTCAGAACCAGAACCCCAGGGCACGGGTCAGAACCAGAACACCAGGGGACGGGTCAGAACCAGAACACGGGTCAGAACCAGAACCCCAGGGCACGGGTCAGAACCAGAACACCAGGGGCACGGGTCAGAACCAGAACACGGGTCAGAACCAGAACCCCAGGGCACGGGTCAGAACCAGAACACCAGGGCACGGGTCAGAACCAGAACACCAGGGCACGGGTCAGAACCAGAACCCCAGGGCACGGGTCAGAACCAGAACACCAGGGGACGGGTCAGAACCAGAACACCAGGGCACGGGTCAGAACCAGAACACCAGGGGCCGGGTCAGAACCAGAACACCAGGGCACGGGTCAGAACCGGAACACCAGGGCACGGGTCAGAACCGGAACACCAGGGCACGGGTCAGAACCAGAACACCAGGGCCGGGTCAGAACCAGAACACCAGGGCCGGGTCAGAACCAGAACACCAGGGCACGGGTCAGAACCAGAACACCAGGGCACGGGTCAGAACCAGAACACCAGGGCACGGGTCAGAACCAGAGCACCAGGGCACGGGTCAGAACCAGAACACCAGGGCACGGGTCAGAACCAGAACACCAGGGCGCGGGTCAGAACCAGAACACCAGGGCACGGGTCAAAACCAGAACACCAGGGGCCGGGTCAGAACCAGAACACCAGGGGCCGGGTCAGAACCAGAACACCAGGGCACGGGTCAGAACCAGAACACCAGGGGCCGGGTCAGAACCAGAACACCAGGGGCCGGGTCAGAACCAGAACACCAGGGCGCGGGTCAGAACCAGAACACCAGGGCGCTGGTCAGAACCACAACACCAGGGCACGGGTCAGAACCAGAACACCAGGGCACGGGTCAGAACCAGAGCACCAGGGCACGGGTCAGAACCGGAACACCAGGGCACGGGTCAGAACCAGAACACCAGGGGCCGGGTCAGAACCAGAACACCAGGGCACGGGTCAGAACCAGAACACCAGGGGCCGGGTCAGAACCAGAACACCAGGGGCCGGGTCAGAACCAGAACACCAGGGCGCGGGTCAGAACCAGAACACCAGGGCGCGGGTCAGAACCACAACACCAGGGCACGGGTCAGAACCAGAGCACCAGGGCACGGGTCAGAACCGGAGCACCAGGGCACGGGTCAGAACCAGAACACCAGGGCACGGGTCAGAACCAGAGCACCAGGGCACGGGTCAGAACCAGAACACCAGGGCGCGGGTCAGAACCAGAACACCAGGGCGCTGGTCAGAACCACAACACCAGGGCACGGGTCAGAACCAGAACACCAGGGCACGGGTCAGAACCAGAGCACCAGGGCACGGGTCAGAACCGGAACACCAGGGCACGGGTCAGAACCAGAACACCAGGGGCCGGGTCAGAACCAGAACACCAGGGCACGGGTCAGAACCAGAACACCAGGGGCCGGGTCAGAACCAGAACACCAGGGGCCGGGTCAGAACCAGAACACCAGGGCGCGGGTCAGAACCAGAACACCAGGGCGCGGGTCAGAACCACAACACCAGGGCACGGGTCAGAACCAGAGCACCAGGGCACGGGTCAGAACCGGAGCACCAGGGCACGGGTCAGAACCAGACACCAGGGCACGGGTCAGAACCAGAGCACCAGGGCACGGGTCAGAACCAGAACACCAGGGGACGGGTCAGAACCAGAACACCAGGGCACGGGTCAGAACCAGAACACCAGGGCACGGGTCAGAACCAGAGCACCAGGGCACGGGTCAGAACCAGAGCAGAACACAGGACATTTAAACGCTAAAGATAAGGGTGATGATGTGATATGATGTTTGTTATTGTCATTGAGGTGTTTCATGTTGTCTGGTCAGGTGACACCACGGGGACAAACAGGAAGTGCTCTTCCGTCACAGGAAGTGCCCGGAAGATGAAAGACAACGCGGCGGACTGGCACAACCTGATGCTGCGCTGGGAGCGCCTGAACGACGAGGGCTTCGGCCGCGCCAGCGCCATCGTGAACGCCCGCCGGTCTGTACTATCATTACTACTATCTATGTGTACTATAGACTTCCTGTATGGAGTTCACATCCTGTATGGAGTTCACTTCCTGTATGGTGTTCACTTCCTGTATGGAGTTCACTTCCTGTATGGAGTTCACTTCCTGTATGGTGTTCACTTCCTGTATGGAGTTCACTTCCTGTATGGTGTTCACTTCCTGTATGGTGTTCACTTCCTGTATGGTGTTCACTTCCTGTACAGCTTAGCCTTTATTATCATAACAAACCTTCAGTTCTCAGAGCGATCAGCGGCTGGTGGACGAGTCGGAAACTCCATCATTAGCTCCTCCTCCTCCTCCTTCAGCTCCTCCTCCTCCTTCAGCTCCTCCTCCTCCATCTTCATCATCTCCTCCTCCCTCCTCCTCCTCCGTCAGCTGAAGCTTCAGATCTGCAGGACGAGTGCTGCAAGCTAAAGGAGGTCGTCGACAAAATGGTGAAGCTTCATTTAACTTGATTTACTGCTGTGTTCAGGTACAGGTAGATGATGTGTTCAGGTACAGGGTAGATGCTGTGTTCAGGTACAGGGTAGATGCTGTGTTCAGGTACAGGTAGATGATGTGTTCAGGTACAGGGTAGATGCTGTGTTCAGGTACAGGGTAGATGCTGTGTTCAGGTACAGGGTAGATGCTGTGTTCAGGTACAGGTAGATGATGTGTTCAGGTACAGGTAGATGATGTGTTCAGGTACAGGTAGATGATGTGTTCAGGTACAGGTAGATGCTGTGTTCAGGTACAGGTAGATGATGTGTTCAGGTACAGGTAGATGATGTGTTCAGGTACAGGTAGATGATGTGTTCAGGTACAGGTAGATGATGTGTTCAGGTACAGGTAGATGCTGTGTTCAGGTACAGGGTAGATGCTGTGTTCAGGTACAGGTAGATGATGTGTTCAGGTACAGGTAGATGATGTGTTCAGGTACAGGTAGATGATGTGTTCAGGTACAGGTAGATGCTGTGTTCAGGTACAGGTAGATGATTGTTCAGGTACAGGTAGATGCTGTGTTCAGGTACAGGGTAGATGATGTGTTCAGGTACAGGTAGATGATGTGTTCAGGTACAGGTAGATGATGTGTTCAGGTACAGGTAGATGATGTGTTCAGGTACAGGTAGATGATGTGTTCAGGTACAGGTAGATGATGTGTTCAGGTACAGGTAGATGATGTGTTCAGGTACAGGTAGATGATGTGTTCAGGTACAGGTAGATGATGTGTTCAGGTACAGGTAGATGATGTGTTCAGGTACAGGTAGATGCTGTGTTCAGGTACAGGTAGATGCTGTGTTCAGGTACAGGGCAGATGCTGTGTTCAGGTACAGGTAGATGCTGTGTTCAGGTACAGGTAGATGCTGTGTTCAGGTACAGGTAGATGCTGTGTTCAGGTACAGGGTAGATGATGTGTTCAGGTACAGGTAGATGATGTGTTCAGGTACAGGGTAGATGCTGTGTTCAGGTACAGGGTAGATGCTGTGTTCAGGTACAGGTAGATGATGTGTTCAGGTACAGGGTAGATGCTGTGTTCAGGTACAGGGTAGATGCTGTGTTCAGGTACAGGGTAGATGCTGTGTTCAGGTACAGGTAGATGATGTGTTCAGGTACAGGTAGATGATGTGTTCAGGTACAGGTAGATGATGTGTTCAGGTACAGGTAGATGCTGTGTTCAGGTACAGGTAGATGATGTGTTCAGGTACAGGTAGATGATGTGTTCAGGTACAGGTAGATGATGTGTTCAGGTACAGGTAGATGATGTGTTCAGGTACAGGTAGATGATGTGTTCAGGTACAGGTAGATGCTGTGTTCAGGTACAGGGTAGATGCTGTGTTCAGGTACAGGGTAGATGATGTGTTCAGGTACAGGTAGATGATGTGTTCAGGTACAGGTAGATGATGTGTTCAGGTACAGGTAGATGCTGTGTTCAGGTACAGGTAGATGATGTGTTCAGGTACAGGTAGATGCTGTGTTCAGGTACAGGGTAGATGATGTGTTCAGGTACAGGTAGATGATGTGTTCAGGTACAGGTAGATGATGTGTTCAGGTACAGGTAGATGATGTGTTCAGGTACAGGTAGATGATGTGTTCAGGTACAGGTAGATGATGTGTTCAGGTACAGGTAGATGATGTGTTCAGGTACAGGTAGATGATGTGTTCAGGTACAGGTAGATGATGTGTTCAGGTACAGGTAGATGCTGTGTTCAGGTACAGGTAGATGCTGTGTTCAGGTACAGGGCAGATGCTGTGTTCAGGTACAGGTAGATGCTGTGTTCAGGTACAGGTAGATGCTGTGTTCAGGTACAGGTAGATGCTGTGTTCAGGTACAGGGTAGATGCTGTGTTCAGGTACAGGGTAGATGATGTGTTCAGGTACAGGGTAGATGCTGTGTTCAGGTACAGGGTAGATGCTGTGTTCAGGTACAGGTAGATGATGTGTTCAGGTACAGGTAGATGATGTGTTCAGGTACAGGTAGATGATGTGTTCAGGTACAGGTAGATGCTGTGTTCAGGTACAGGGCAGATGCTGTGTTCAGGTACAGGTAGATGATGTGTTCAGGTACAGGTAGATGCTGTGTTCAGGTACAGGTAGATGATGTGTTCAGGTACAGGGTAGATGCTGTGTTCAGGTACAGGTAGATGCTGTGTTCAGGTACAGGGCAGATGCTGTGTTCAGGTACAGGTAGATGCTGTGTTCAGGTACAGGTAGATGCTGTGTTCAGGTACAGGGTAGATGCTGTGTTCAGGTACAGGTAGATGCTGTGTTCAGGTACAGGGCAGGTGCTGTGTTCAGGTACAGGTAGGTGCTGTGTTCAGGTACAGGGTAGATGCTGTGTTCAGGTACAGGGTAGATGCTGTGTTCAGGTACAGGTAGATGCTGTGTTCAGGTACAGGGTGGATGCTGTGTTCAGGTACAGGTAGATGCTGTGTTCAGGTACAGGGTAGATGCTGTGTTCAGGTACAGGGTAGATGCTGTGTTCAGGTACAGAGTAGATGCTGTGTTCAGGTACAGGGTAGATGATGTGTTCAGGTACAGGGTAGATGCTGTGTTCAGGTACAGGGTAGATGATGTGTTCAGGTACAGGGTAGATGATGTGTTCAGGTACAGGGTAGATGCTGTGTTCAGGTACAGGTAGATGATGTGTTCAGGTACAGGGCAGATGCTGTGTTCAGGTACAGGTAGATGCTGTGTTCAGGTACAGGGCAGGTGCTGTGTTCAGGTACAGGGTAGGTGCTGTGTTCAGGTACAGGGTAGATGCTGTGTTCAGGTACAGGGTAGATGATGTGTTCAGGTACAGGGTAGGTGCTGTGTTCAGGTACAGGGTAGGTGCTGTGTTCAGGTACAGGGTAGATGCTGTGTTCAGGTACAGGGTAGATGCTGTGTTCAGGTACAGGGTAGATGATGTGTTCAGGTACAGGGTAGATGCTGTGTTCAGGTACAGGGTAGATGCTGTGTTCAGGTACAGGCAGATGCTGTGTTCAGGTACAGGGTAGGTGCTGTGTTCAGGTACAGGGTAGATGCTGTGTTCAGGTACAGGGTAGATGCTGTGTTCAGGTACAGGGTAGATGTTGTGTTCAGGTACAGGGCAGATGATGTGTTCAGGTACAGGTAGATGTTGTGTTCAGGTACAGGGCAGATGTGTTCAGGTACAGGTAGATGCTGTGTTCAGGTACAGGTAGATGATGTGTTCAGGTACAGGGCAGATGCTGTGTTCAGGTACAGGTAGATGCTGTGTTCAGGTACAGGTAGATGATGTGTTCAGGTACAGGGCAGATGCTGTGTTCAGGTACAGAGTAGGTGCTGTGTTCAGGTACAGAGTAGGTGCTGTGTTCAGGTACAGAGTAGGTGCTGTGTTCAGGTACAGGTAGATGCTGTGTTCAGGTACAGGGTGGATGCTGTGTTCAGGTACAGGTAGATGCTGTGTTCAGGTACAGGGTGGATGCTGTGTTCAGGTACAGGGTAGATGCTGTGTTCAGGTACAGGGTGGATGCTGTGTTCAGGTACAGGGTGGATGCTGTGTTCAGGTACAGGGCAGGTGCTGTGTTCAGGTACAGGGCAGGTGCTATGTTCAGGTACAGGGCAGATGCTGTGTTCAGGTACAGGGCAGATGCTGTGTTCAGGTACAGGGTAGGTGCTGTGTTCAGGTACAGGTAGATGCTGTGTTCAGGTACAGGGTAGATGCTGTGTTCAGGTACAGGGTAGGTGCTGTGTTCAGGTACAGGGTAGATGGTGTGTTCAGGTACAGGTAGATGATGTGTTCAGGTACAGGGTAGATGCTGTGTTCAGGTACAGAGCTCTGTAGTATTTGGGTTGTTATATTCAGATATGAATAGCAGAGCGAGCTGTAATAATAACTAGGGATGCACGATATTGGTTTTTTGAAACCGATACCGATACCGATAACTTCCTGCTTCTCAAGACCGATACCGATACCGATAACCGATAATAAAAATAAAAATTACGCCACTAATTATTTTAACGCGATTAACGCATGTGTATTTTTTTTCCTCGGCCGCCCCGTAGCTTCAGAGCGCATCGAGTTTAAAATACCGTCTACAAGCTGATGCTGACAGCCCCGCTCCTGCCGCCCGCTTGTGGCAGACCACACTTCCACGCTCACCGGCAGGCACCGACTGGCCATCGGGAGGACCGGGAGGGTGTGTGTACGTGTGGTCCGAGCGAGCAAGAGAGAGACCTTACGTGCATTGTTGTTGTTAGCATCTGGTGCTAGCTAGCTGCGCTAACGGATATAAGGAGCTGTTTAAATGAAAACAGAGGAGCGCTCTATCCACACAACTGCGCCGAGCACTTGACTTGATGCAGGAAGCAGACAGCGGGACGTTGAGGAGAAGTCAGCACACTCAGCAACATGATTGCAGCGTCCAGGCAGCTCCGGTTCGAGCATATGCCTTGAGTTGCACATAGCTCCAACGCGCGCGCGCAGACACACGCACACACACACACACACACACACACACACACACACACACACACACACACACACACACACACACACACACACACACACACACACACACACACACACACACTGTATTGTATTATTGTCTTCGTACGCTTTTAACACACCATCGTAGCGATGGCGATGTTTCAGGTGACTGATCAGGTTCGAAGTATTAGGGAGCGCTGGATTTGTGAAGAACTCCCCTCTTCCTAAACCACTAACACCACAGTACTGGCAACACGGGAGGAGCCGAGTGAAAAACAAGCGCCCCTCATCCCAATCCCCCCACACCGCAGGATTTTTTTCTTTTTTTTACCCAAAAAATATATTGTATATTATCGGGGCTATTAATACTGTTATCGGTTTATCGGGATGACGTCATAATTCCTAATATCGGACCGATAATTATCGGGCCGATAATTATCGTGCATCCCTAATAATAACGTCTTCTTTGATGTCTTCTTTGATGTCTTCTTTGATCAGGTGTGTGTATTTTCCTTCAGGTTGTCGTGGTGATGAAGATGGAGCGCCTGATGGCATCACAGCGTGGTGTTCAGGATCTGGAGAAGTTTCAGTTCGGACCCGAAGGACGAAAACTCCCTCTGTTTCACAGCTGGAGCTCCAAGCACTTCGGTGGGTTCACCTGTCCACCTGTCCACCTGTCCACCTGTCCACCTGTCCACCTGTCCAACTGTTTTGCTCTCCACCTGTTCACCTGTCTACCTGTCTACCTGTCCACCTGTCCACCTGTCTACCTTTCCACCTGTCCACCTGTCCAAATGTTTTGCTCTCCACCTGCTCACCTGGCCACCTGCTCACCTGTCCACCTGTCCACCTGTCCACATGCTCACCTGTCCACCTGTCCACATGCTCACCTGTCCACCTGTCCACTTGTTCACCTGTCCACCTCACCTGTCTACTGTCTACCTGTTCACTGCTCACCTGTCCACCTGTCACCTGTTCACCTGCTCAATTAACCCTAAGAGGTTTCAGGGTTACATTTCATTGCATTTAGCTGAGGCTTTTATCCAGAGCGACTCACACTAAGTGCGTTCGACCAGGAAGACACAACCTGAAAGAAAACAGAATCATAAAGAACATCAGGTTTCATAGAGCCAAGTATCTCAAGTGCTACTCAGCTGGCTTTAGAGGAGCCAGTCCTTTGTTAGTATATAAGTGCTTTGTTAGTATATAAGAGCTTTGTTAGTCTATAAGTGCTTTGTTAGTATATAAGTGCTTTGTTAGTATATAAGAGCTTTGTTAGTCTATAAGTGCTTTGTTAGTATATAAGTGCTTTGTTAGTATATAAGTGCTTTGTTAGTATATAAGAGCTTTGTTAGTATATAAGTGCTTTGTTAGTATATAAGAGCTTTGTTAGTAGTTCTATCCTCGAGGTGGAGTCCAGAGAGATGAGCTTCAGTCTGGAAGGTGTGTGAGCTTTCTGCTGTCCTGATGTCAATGGGAGCTCATTCCACCATCTTGGAGCCAGGACAGCAAACCCACGTGTTCCTGCTGATGGGAACTTGGGTCCCCCTCGCAGCGAGGGTGCAGCGAGTCGTCTGGCTGATGCAGAGCGGAGAGCACGTGCTGGGGTGCACGGTTTAACCGTGTCCTGGATGTAGGAAGGGCCAGATCCATTCGCAGCATGGTACGCAAGCACCAGGGTCTTGAAGTGGATTCTAGCAGTTACCGGAAGCCAGTGGAGGGAGCGGAGGAGCGGCGTGGTGTGGAACATTCAGGAAGGCTGAAGACCAGACGAGCCGCTGCATTCTGGGTGAGAGGGGTCGGATGGGCACATGCAGGCAGACCAGCAGGAGGGAGCTGCAGTAGTCTAGAGAGGTGACGAGAGCCTGGACCAGAACCTGCGTGGCTCTCTGGGTCAGCTGGGGACGCGTCCTCCTGATGCTGTAGAGCGTGTATCTGCAGCAGCGGGTTGGAGCAGCGATGTTTGCAGTGAAGGACAGGTTGTTATCCAGGGTCACACCCAGAGTCCTTGCAGTCTGAGTCGGGGAAACAGCAGAGGGTGCCGATGTTGATCGTCAGGTCAAGAGAGGGACAATCTTTTCCCTGAAGGAAAGCACTTCAGTTTTGTCGAGGTTGAGCTTGAGGTGGTGAGCAGACATCCACTGAGAGATGTCAGCTAGACGAGCAGAGATGCGTGCGACGACCTGGGTCTCTGAGCGGGGGAAGGGCAGGATTCGTTGGGTGTCGTCAGCGTAGCAGTGGTATGAAAAACCATGCGGGCTAATGACTGATCCGAGCGAGTTTGTGTACAGGGAGAAGAAGAGGGGACCGAGAACAGAGCCCTGAGGGACCCCTGTAGTTAATTGACAAGGGTCGGACTCGGACCCTCTCCAAGTGACCCTGTAGGTGCGGTCTTTGAGGTATGAGGGGAGGAGGGAACGTGCAGAGCCTGAAACTCCAAGTTAACGGTAATCCTCTTTATATTTCAGAAGGGGTTTCCGGTCTCCTTCTGGACTCCTTCAGGCAGGAACTGGATCTGAAGCAGAGGATCCTACAGGAAGTGGCTCACACTGTTTCCCCCGACCTCTGCATGGTGTTCCTGTCCTGCTGGCTGCAGCAGCCCTACCTGCCCCCCCCACTGCCGTCTGAGCCTGGAGGCCCTGCTGCTGGAGACCGGACACCGGGCCCTCTAAAGAACCGGGTCCTACTGGGCCCCCTAAAGAACCGGGTCCTACTGAGCCCTCTGAAGAACCAGGTCCTTTGAAGAACCGGGTCCTACTGAGCCCTCTGAAGAACCGGGTCCTACTGGGCCCTCTGAAGAACCAGGTCCTTTGAAGAACCGGGTCCTACTGGGCCCTTTGAAGAACCGGGTCCTACTGGGCCAGGTCCTACTTGGCCCTCTGAAGAACCAGGTCTTCTGAAGAACCGGGTCCTACTGGGCCCTCTGAAGAACCAGGTCCCCTGAAAAACCGGGTCCTACTGGGCCCTTTGAAGAACCGGGTCCTACTGGGACCTCTGAAGAACCAGGTACTCTGTAGAACCAGGTCCTACTGGGCCCTCTGAAGAACCGGGTCCTACTGGGCCCTCTGAAGAACCAGGCCCTTTGAAGTACCGGGTCCTACTGGGCCCTTTGAAGTACCAGGTCCTACTGGGCCCTCTGTAGTACCGGGTCCTACTGGGCCCTCTGAAGAACCAGGTCCTACTGGGCCCTCTGAAGAACCGGGTCCTACTGGCCCCTCTGAAGAACCAGGTCCTACTGGCCCCTCTGTAGTACCGGGTCCTACTGGGCCCTCTGTAGTACCGGGCCCTCTGAAGAACCAGGTTCAGTTCTGACGTTCCTCCTGATTCAGAACCTCTTTGTTTCCTGTGTGAAGTCCAGAAGTGGCTAGATTTCATTCTTAATTAAAGATTTATTTATTTTCTACAAATGTTGTTTCATTGCCTCTTTCTGTGTGTGTGTGTGTGTGTGTGTGTGTGTGTGTGTGATCTTCGAGGGGGTTCCTAGCAGCGGTGTGGACTGGAGTCACATGACCTCTATAGATGTCACCTGATCAGTGAGCTCTGCTCTCTGAACCAACACCATATGAGGGGACCCTTATAACATTTTGTAAATATATGTAATATGTATATATGACCCAAATATGTTCATTGGATGAATCTGTTGTACATACAGTGCTAACCCATCCAGTGCTAACCCATCCAGTGCTAACCCATCCAGTGCTAACCCATCCAGTGCTAACCCATCCAGTGCTAACCCATACAGGGCTAACCCATACAGTGCTAACCCATACACTGCTAACCCATCCAGGGCTAACCCATACAGGGCTAACCCATCCAGTGCTAACCCATACAGTGCTAACCCATACACTGCTAACCCATACAGTGCTAACCCATACACTGCTAACCCATCCAGGGCTAACCCATACAGGGCTAACCCATCCACTGCTAACCCATCCACTGCTAACCCATCCAGTGCTAACCCATACACTGCTAACCCATCCAGGGCTAACCCATACAGGGCTAACCCATCCACTGCTAACCCATCCAGTGCTAACCCATACACTGCTAACCCATCCAGTGCTAACCCATACAGTGCTAACCCATCCAGTGCTAACCCATACAGGGCTAACCCATACACTGCTAACCCATACAGGGCTAACCCATACACTGCTAACCCATACAGTGCTAACCCATCCAGTGCTAACCCATACACTGCTAACCCATACAGTGCTAACCCATACAGGGCTAACCCATACACTGCTAACCCATACACTGCTAACCCATCCAGTGCTAACCCATCCAGTGCTAACCCATACAGGGCTAACCCATACACTGCTAACCCATACACTGCTAACCCATCCAGTGGTAACCCATACAGTGCTAACCCATACACTGCTAACCCATACACTGCTAACCCATCCAGTGCTAACCCATCCAGTGCTAACCCATCCAGTGCTAACCCATACACTGCTAACCCATCCAGTGCTAACCCATACAGTGCTAACCCATACAGGGCTAACCCATACACTGCTAACCCATACAGTGCTAACCCATACACTGCTAACCCATCCAGTGCTAACCCATACAGGGCTAACCCATACACTGCTAACCCATACAGTGCTAACCCATACAGTGCTAACCCATACACTGCTAACCCATACAGTGCTAACCCATACACTGCTAACCCATACACTGCTAACCCATACAGTGCTAACCCATACAGGGCTAACCCATACACTGCTAACCCATACAGTGCTAACCCATACAGTGCTAACCCATCCAGTGCTAACCCATACACTGCTAACCCATACAGTGCTAACCCATACACTGCTAACCCATCCGTCCATCTTCTCCGCTTCTCCGTGGTCGGGTCTCGGGGGTCTCAGTCCAGCTGAGACCCCCAAACGTTCCTTTCCCCTCATCAAGCAGCTCTGACTGGGGGGTCCCAAGGCGAGTCTCAACTCCGAGTCCCTCCCTGATGACCGAACCTCTCACCTTATCCCTAAGGGAGACGCCAGCCACCCTGCGGAGGAAACCCATCTCGGCCGCTTGTATCCGCGATCTCGTTCTTTCGGTCAATATGTATATATGACCCAAATATGTTCATTGAATTCATCTGTTGTCCCTACAGTGGTGGGGCTAACCCATTCAGTGGTAGGGCTAACCCATTCAGTGGTGGGGCTAACCCATTCAGTGGTGGGGCTAACCCATTCAGTGGTAGGGCTAACCCATTCAGTGGTAGGGCTAACCCATACAGTGGTAGGGCTAACCCATTCAGTGGTAGGGCTAACCCATGCAGTGGTAGGGCTAACCCATACAGTGGTAGGGCTAACCCATACAGTGGTAGGGCTAACCCATTCAGTGGTAGGGCTAACCCATTCAGTGGTAGGGCTAACCCATACAGTGGTAGGGCTAACCCATTCAGTGGTAGGGCTAACCCATGCAGTGGTAGGGCTAACCCATACAGTGGTAGGGCTAACCCATACAGTGGTAGGGCTAACCCATACAGTGGTAGGGCTAACCCATTCAGTGGTAGGGCTAACCCATTCAGTGGTAGGGCTAACCCATTCAGTGGTAGGGCTAACCCATACAGTGGTAGGGCTAACCCATACAGTGGTAGGGCTAACCCATTCAGTGGTAGGGCTAACCCATTCAGTGGTAGGGCTAACCCATACAGTGGTAGGGCTAACCCATTCAGTGGTAGGGCTAACCCATTCAGTGGTAGGGCTAACCCATTCAGTGGTAGGGCTAACCCATTCAGTGGTAGGGCTAACCCATTCAGTGGTGGTCTCAGTGGTCTCAGTGGTCCCAGTGGTTTCAGAAACTGGAGGCGGTTTGTCACGGAGCATGAAACGTGTTTAATTCATGTTCACTGGTTTTATAAAAAGTAATAAAATAGTGCACTTCTTAAACGTCTTCAGGTTTATCTCCAACAGAGTCTGCTGTCAATAAAGTTTAAACACAAACAAAAAACTTTACACATGTACAGAGTCCAGATCCTTAAAAACAGGAAGATCTCAGGGGGGTCAGAGTGCAGGTCCAGGTCTCACTGCGGAGCCTCGATGCCCAGCAGCGCCTCCAGAGGAACCCCCTCGGGGGTCTGGATCTGCATGGTGGTCCCGTCCGGCCCGTTCAGGATCACCATTCGGTCCCCGGGCTGCACCGTCAGGCCCCCCGTCTGGAGGTAGATCTGCTCCTCGGGGAGGGCGGACTCAGGCCTGGACTCGGGCCCGGGTCCCATAACCTCCTCCTTGATCAGGGTCCGGGCCTCGGCGGGGGGGCAGGAGCTGAGAATCAGAACCAGAACCTTCATTGGTGCCACAGAGGGAACATGTGCGCTGAGAGCTTCATGTTGACGAAGAAGCTGCACAACAAAGTATTAAAGATATCAACAACAACAACACATCCTGTAACGGGAGGGGGGGGGGCTCACCTGGAGGCGGAGTCAGACTTCAAGGGGGAGGAGCCTGAGGGGCCAAACACTGGACCTGCAGACAAACCAGACGAGGATCAGAGCGAGACACACCTGTCTGTACCTGACACATCACACAGGTGTGTACAGGTGGAGTGACACATCACACAGGTGTAGTGACACACCACAGACACGGTCACAGACACACACAGTCAGATAACATACAGACAGGTGTGTACAGGTGGAGTGACGGTCCCTCACCTGTGACCCCGTTCTGCTGAACCCGGTTCTCCATCTTGAATCTCTTTGAGGGCGGCAGCATCTTTGAGTTCTGGGAAACAGAAGGTTTCAGTTACCTGGGCAACAGGTAACCAATGTGTGTGTGTGTGTTACCTGAGCGTGCAGGTGAACTCACCTCCAGGTATCGTGCGCTCTTATTGGTCAGACTGGGAGACGATCCAGGAAGTACCTTCATCCGGTTCACCTCATCTAGGATCCCAAGAGACCTGGCCACCTACACACACACACACACACACCTATTATTATTATTACACACACACACCTGAGCTCACACACACACCTGAGCTCACACACACCTGAACTCACACACACCTGAGCTCACACACACCTGAGCACACACACACACACACACACACACACACACACACACACACACACACACACACACACACACACACACACACACACACACACACACACACACACCACACACACACACACACACACACACACACACACACACACACACACACACACACACACACACACACACACACACACACACACACACACACACACACACCTGAGCTCACACACACCTGAGCTCACACACACACACCTGAGCTCACACACGCACACCTGAGCTCACACACGCACACCTGAGCTCACGCACACACCTGAGCTCACACACACACCTGAGCTCACACACACACCTGAGCTCACACACACACACACACACACCTGAGCTCACACACACCTGAGCACACACGCACACCTGAGCTCACACACACACCTGAGCTCACACACACCTGAGCTCACACACACACCTGAGCTCACACACACACCTGAGCTCACACACACACCTGAGCTCGCACACACCTGAGCTCACACACACACACACACACCTGAGCTCACACACACCTGAGCTCACGCCCCCCTCACCTCGATGTTACGGACCTCCAGCGGCGCCCCCCCCGGCCTGAGGACTGATGATGTAATCCTGCGCCGCCTGTCTCACCTGAGCCTGCAGAGACTCGAACTCTCGGTACATGTCAGGGAACCGAGTCGCTGCCCCCCCGTCCACCTGAGACAGGAAGTGAGGTCATCAACAGAAGCTATCATAACTGACAAGTACACTATTAACTAAACATGCAGAGCAGTGTTTCGCAGTGTGGCCCCCCCCTAGTGGTCCGTGAGGGTATTGGGAACATTTCAATACATCCATAATAAATCCAGTGTTTCTCAAAGGGTTTATAACCAGTGTTACAAAGTAACTGGTACTCTATCGCATTACTTTTTAAATCCAGTAACTCAGTTACCGTGACTACATGGTGCGTTACTCCGTTAGTTTTTTATATAGTCAACAGCCAGGCGAACAGAGATGAGAACTGCACTTAAGTACTTGAGTAAATGTACTTGGATACTTCCTGTGTCACATGCGGAGACGCGCTGTGGGCGTGTGTGTGTTGTTTACTAACAAGACTGTCATGAGATATTCTCACTATTTCACTTTTGTCGAGCACAAAGAAAATAACGTTGTAGTTGAATGTAAGTCGTGTCCTGGCGAGTCAAAGAGCCTATCTCCTGCCCAGTCATTCACATTAAAGCATCTGCAGAGACAACATGTGGGACCAAGCTATAGCTCAGACCACGAGACTCAGCCGACGCCACTCCACCTGCACCTGCACCTTAACGCGTTTAACGCATGTGCAGAATGGCCCGCCCCATACGTGCCCCCAGTGGCAGCGCCAGGGTATGGCTGGGGTAGGCTACACCCACACCAAGAGATGGCTCAGCCCCACCATGAGACATGATGTTAAAGGAAGCAAAATAAAGTCTGCCAACTCACGCAGAGTAAACTGCACAGACAGCAGTTAGTCAGACTGATTTCAGGAGCCACGGCTTTGAAATCTTTTGTCACGTAGTGATCGTCTTCTCAATAGAACATCTTTGATAACGGCGTGGTGTTGTTGCAGGAAGTCCCGACGGAGAATACTCTTGCTGTAGTTCAGGTAGCAAGTAACTGGTACGCAGGTTATGTGGTAATCTGAAATGCGTCACGTGTGTCACAAAGCGCATTTGCGTACCGACGTACTTGTGAAGCTTTTCCAGAAGGCGGTTCGATCCCCGGAAGACAGAGTCGGTCTCCGTGTGCGCAGACAGGCTGCTGTTAACGTCGGTCTGAACAACGGAACTACGCCGACCGGCTGCGGCGCTCTCTCTCTCGTCAATTTGATTAATTAGTTAACGGGAGACTAAACGAGCAGCCTTGCAGCGGGCGGTAGTGAACCACATAAGTCCTAAGAAGGCACGTAAGGGCTACGTCGATGAACCTGCATCTGGAGCAACGCGTGGACCAGAGAAAAGAAAAGTCGACAATGTAAATGAGGAGTGGGCAGCTAAATCTGTTTTCACCGAAGTGCAACATAAGGCCGTCCCATCAGCCTGCACCTTCCCACCAGCCTGCACCTCCCATCAGCCTGCACCTTCCATCAGCCTGCACCTCCCCACCAGCCTGCACCTCCCATCAGCCTGTCCTTCCCATCAGCCTGCACCTTCCCATCAGCCTGCACCTCCCCATCAGCCTGCACCTCCCCATCAGCCTGTCCTTCCCATCAGCCTGCACCTTCCCATCAGCCTGCACCTCCCATCAGCCTGCACCTCCCATCAGCCTGCACCTCCCATCAGCCTGCACCTTCCATCAGCCTGCACCTTCCCATCAGCCTGCACCTTCCATCAGCCTGCACCTTCCCATCAGCCTGCACCTTCTCATCAGCCTGCACCTCCCATCAGCCTGCACCTCCCATCAGCCTGCACCTTCTCATCAGCCTGCACCTCCCATCAGCCTGCACCTTCCATCAGCCTGCACCTTCCCATCAGCCTGCACCTCCCATCAGCCTGCACCTTCCATCAGCCTGCACCTCCCATCAGCCTGCACCTCCCATCAGCCTGCACCTTCTCATCAGCCTGCACCTCCCATCAGCCTGCACCTTCCATCAGCCTGCACCTTCCCATCAGCCTGCACCTACCATCAGCCTGCACCTCCCATCAGCCTGCACCTCCCATCAGCCTGCACCTCCCATCAGCCTGCACCTCCCATCAGCCTGCACCTCCCATCAGCCTGCACCTTCCCATCAGCCTGCACCTCCCATCAGCCTGCACCTTCCATCAGCCTGCACCTTCCACCAGCCTGCACCTTCCATCAGCCTGCACCTTCCCATCAGCCTGCACCTTCCCATCAGCCTGCACCTCCCCATCAGCCTGCACCTCCCCATCAGCCTGCACCTCCCATCAGCCTGCACCTCCCATCAGCCTGCACCTCCCATCAGCCTGCACCTCCCATCAGCCTGCACCTTCCATCAGCCTGCACCTTCCACCAGCCTGCACCTTCCATCAGCCTGCACCTCCCATCAGCCTGCACCTTCCATCAGCCTGCACCTTCCCATCAGCCTGCACCTCCCCATCAGCCTGCACCTTCCCATCAGCCTGCACCTTCCATCAGCCTGCACCTCCCATCAGCCTGCACCTCCCATCAGCCTGCACCTCCCATCAGCCTGCACCTCCCATCAGCCTGCACCTCCCATCAGCCTGCACCTTCCATCAGCCTGCACCTCCCATCAGCCTGCACCTCCCATCAGCCTGCACCTTCCATCAGCCTGCACCTCCCATCAGCCTGCACCTTCCCATCAGCCTGCACCTTCCATCAGCCTGCACCTCCCATCAGCCTGCACCTTCCCATCAGCCTGCACCTTCCCATCAGCCTGCACCTCCCATCAGCCTGCACCTCCCATCAGCCTGCACCTTCCATCAGCCTGCACCTTCCCATCAGCCTGCACCTTCCCATCAGCCTGCACCTTCCATCAGCCTGCACCTCCCATCAGCCTGCACCTTCCATCAGCCTGCACCTTCCCATCAGCCTGCACCTCCCCATCAGCCGCTGCCCAAAGGGAGAGAAACCCTGCTGGAGATCACGTGGGTACCTTAGCCAGCAGCAGCTCCCACAGACTGATCTTCTCTGAGAGTCGAGGGAGCAGAACCTCCACCAGCTCCTGGTCCCCACACTGCTGCACCACCTGCACACACACACACACACACACACACACACGTCAGTCTGCACCCTGGTCAAAGAACAACCCTTTATTTGAGTCTTCACTTCCTGTTACCTCCTGCAGCCGCTCTCTCCTCCTCTCTGCCAGCTGCTCTGCTGTTGCCATGGTGACGGCCAGCTTCGGGGGTCTCCCGCGGCGACCTCGCCTGCTGACGAGCCCCCCCACCACCTCAGAGGACCAATCAGAAGCAGTTAGATCATTTCATGTAAATGGTCACAGTCACACACCCAGTTACACACAGCCACACAGTCACACACAGTCACACCCAGTCACACACAGTCACACCCCCCCTCACACACAGTCACACAGTTACACACAGTCACCCCCCCCTCACACACAGTCACACAGTTACACACAGTTACACACAGTCACACACAGTCACCCCCCCCTCACACACAGTCACAGACAGTCACAGACAGTCACACACAGTTACACACAGTCACACCCCCCTCACACACAGTCACACCCCCCCTCACACACAGTCACACCCCCCTCACACACAGCCACACCCCCCTCACACACAGTCACACACAGCCACACCCCCCTCACACACAGTCACACCCCCCTCACACACAGTCACACCCCCCTCACACACAGTCACACACAGTCACACAGTCACACACAGTCACACAGTCACACAGTCACACCCCCCCTCACACACAGTCACACACAGCCACACACAGTCACACACAGTCACACACAGTCACACAGTCACACAGTCACACCCCCCCTCACACACAGTCACACCCCCCCTCACACACAGTCACACAGTCACACACAGTTACACAGTTACACACAGTTACACACAGTCACACACAGTTACACACAGTCACACCCCCCTCACACACAGTCACACCCAGTTACACACAGTCACACACAGTCACACACAGTCACACACAGTTACACACAGTCACACCCCCCTCACACACAGTCAAACCCCCCTCACACACAGTCACACCCCCCCTCACACAGTCACACCCCCCTCACACAGTCACACCCCCCCTCACACACAGTCACACCCCCCTCACACACAGTCAAACCCCCCCTCACACAGTCACACCCCCCTCACACACAGTCACACCCCCCCTCACACAGTCAAACCCCCCCTCACACACAATCACACCCCCCCTCACACAGTCAAACCCCCCCTCACACAGTCACACCCCCCTCACACAGTCAAACCCCCCTCACACACAGTCACACCCCCCCTCACACACAGTCACACACACAGTCACACACACAGTCACACCCCCCCTCACACACAGTCACACACAGTCACACACACAGTCACACACACAGTCACACTCCCCCTCACACACAGTCACACCCCCCCTCACACACAGTCACACACACAGTCACACCCCCACTCACACACAGTCACACCACCCCTCATACACAGTCACACCCAGCCACACACACAGCCACACACACAGCCACACACACAGTCACACCCCCCCTCACACACAGTCACACCCCCCCTCACACACAGTCACACACAATCACACACACAGCCACACCCCCCCTCACACACAGCCACACACACAGTCACACACACAGCCACACACACAGTCACACACACACCCCCTCACACAGTCACACACACAGTCACATCCCCCCTCACACACAGCCACACACACAATCACACACACAGCCACTCACACAGTCACACACACCCCCCCTCACACAGTCACACACACAGCCACACCCCCCCTCACACACAGCCACAACCCCCCTCACACACAGCCACACACACAGTCACACCCCCCCTCACACACCCCCCCTCACACACAGCCACACCCCCCCCTCACACACACCCCCCCTTAACACAGTCACACACACAGCCACACCCCCCCTCACACACAGCCACAACCCCCCTCACACACAGCCACACCCCCCCTCACACACAGCCACACCCCCCCTCACACAGTCACACTCCCCCCCCCTCACACACAGCCACACCCCCCCTCACACAGTCACACACACAGCCACACCCCCCCTCACACACAGCCACAACCCCCCTCACACACAGCCACACACACAGTCACACCCCCCCTCACACACACACCCCCCCTCACCCCCCCTCACACACACTTCTCAGTGTTCAGAGCTTTGCTGTGGAGTGTCTGCTGCTGGGATGGAACCCACAACCTTCTGGTTGAAAGACGACTTCCCTTCCTGTTACTGCTGGTATGACTCACCTTTGGAGGCGGTCCCAGCACTCGGCCCCGCCCCCTCCCTCGGCCCCTCCCTCGGGGGCGTCCTGGGCCCCGGCGGGGGGGCAGGCCCCTGAGTCCTGCAGCTGGACCCCCCTCCACCTGAACAAAGATTCAACTGGTTAACACTCACAGGTAAACAGGTAGACAGATCTGAGCTGTGATTGGTCGACGGGCTCTCACTCTGCTTGTTGTCATGGCGACAGGTTTCTCCTCCTCCTCCTTCTCCTCTTCCTCTTCTCCTCGTCCTGCCGTGGTCTCCTCTGATTGGCTGTCATCACTAAGGGGGCGTGGCGTGTCTCCGGGCGGATCAGGCTCTCCGTGTGTTGGGTTCAGTCTGTAGTGCCGGTTCAGGCCTCCCGCCCCGATGTAGGCTTTATCGCAGGTCTGGCAGCTGTGGGGGCGGGACTTGTGGCTGCAGGTGAGGGGGGGGGGTGAGGCCTGGACCTCCCTCCTCCTCCTCCTCCTCGCTCAGGTCAGAGTAATCGTCCGAGTCGGACTGGTGGCTGTCGGCCAGGTCCTCCGTCTTTATGAACTTGTAGTCTTTAGCTTTATACTTGGGGGGGTCGGGAGACTCGCCCGGACCGAGTCTGCACCTTCGCTGCCTTGCTCTCTCTCTTCCTCTTCTTCTGCTCTTTGTCCCTCACAGGGGGGCGGGGGCTCTGTACCGGTTTAACGAGACCCTGTACCGGTTTACCGGGACTCTGTACCGGTTTAACGGGACCCTGTACCGGTTTAACGGGACCCTGTACCAGTTTAACGGGACCCTGTACCAGTTTAACGGGACCCTGTACTGGTGTACTGGGACTCTTACTCGTTTTGATTAGCGGGATGCTAGCAGTCTTAGCTTCGGTCCTGATGACAGCAGGGGGCGGGACTCTGACAGGGGGCTTCTGACTGGAGGAGGAGGTCTGGCCTGTGAGCTTGTGGACCAATGGGAGCAGAGATCCTGGGACGGGAGCAGGGCTGTGGAGCAGCAGCTGGATGGGGGCGTCACCCTGCTGCAGGAAGAACTGCTGACCCTGCTGGCCAATCACAGGCTGGAGGTGGAGGATCTGAGCGCTGCCATTGGCCGACAGCTTCACATGCGGATGATTAACAGCTACAATCCCTTGCTGGGGGGCGAGCCCAGACTTCACTTCCTGCTTGGAAGGAACCTGGATCTGGATCCTGACGGGCTCGGGCTGAAAGTAGAACGGAAGTTCTCAAACTCTCTGAGGAGGATTTGTCTGACGTCAGAGGGGGCTCAGGGTCTGACTTTAGGGGGTCTGAGGGTCTGACGTCAGGGGGTCTGGTGTCAGGGGGTCTGATGTCAGGGGGTCTGGTGTCAGGGGGTCTGGTGTCAGGGGGTCTGACGTCAGGGGGTCTGATGTCAGGGGGTCTGGTGTCAGGGGGTCTGGTGTCAGGGGGTCTGGTGTCAGGGGGTCTGGTGTCAGGGGGTCTGGTGTCAGGGGGTCTGGTGTCAGGGGGTCTGGTGTCAGGGGGTCTGGTGTCAGGGGGTCTGGTGTCACTGAGTCTGACCCTGGTCTACACGGAGTCTGACCCTGGTCTACAGGGAGCCTGACCCTGGTCTACACGGAGTCTGACCCTGGTCTACACGGAGTCTGACCCTGGTCTACACTGAGTCTGACCCTGGTCTACACTGAGTCTGACCCTGGTCTACAGGGAGTCTGACCCTGGTCTACAGGGAGTCTGACACTGGTCTACACTGAATCTGACCCTGGTCTACACTGAGTCTGACCCTGGTCTACAGGGAGTCTGACCCTGGTCTACACGGAGTCTGACCCTGGTCTACAGGGAGTCTGACCCTGGTCTACACGGAGTCTGACCCTGGTCTACACTGAGTCTGACCCTGGTCTACAGGGAGTCTGACCCTGGTCTACACGGAGTCTGACCCTGGTCTACAGGCTGCATCAGCACAGAGAATAATCAACAGCTCAGGCAGCTTCGGGACCTGGACCAGGACCCCGTCTGACTCACCTTCTTCTGGATCACCTGCACCGAGCCTCCGGTCTGCATGGCCACCTGCTGGGCTGCAGTCTTCAGCTGCTGGGACGCGTTCTTCAGGTTCTGCTGGGGGACCTGGACCTGCTTCAGGTTCTGCTGGGGGACCTGGACCTGCTTCAGGTTCTGCTGGGGGACCTGGACCTGCTTCAGGTTCTGCTGGGAGACCTGGACCTGCTTCAGGTTCTGCTGGGAGACCTGGACCTGCTTCAGGTTCTGCTGGGGCACCTGGACCTGCTTCAGGTTCTGCTGGGGGACCTGGACCTGCTTCAGGTTCTGCTGGGGGACCTGGACCTGCTGCTGGGACTTGGTGACCTGGTTGATGACCTGCTGCAGCTGGCTGGGGTCCAGAGCTGTGTTGTGGGTCGTGGTGGTTCTGAGCAGCTGGCTCTGATGCAGTAGCTGGGCCGCCTCGCTGTCAGAGACCTGGACCACCTGCTGCTGGGTCAACTGCTCCAGCAGGGCCTGCTGCTCCTCAGCCGTCAGACCCGACCCCTCCACCAGGCTGCCGTCCGCCTGCACGTAGATGATGGTGGTGTTGGACAGGTCTGGACCCAGCCCGGAGAACTCTGAGCCCAGCAGGAGGGTCTGTTCTGGGCAGCTCTGCAACAAGTCCACCAGCTGGGCTCCAGACCCTGCTGCTAAACAGTCCATGGGCTGGGTTCTCTCAGAACCGGACTCTGATACCTCCATAAGCTGGGTGCTCTCAGAGGGGGTGTCTGACGGTGCTCTCTCCCCGGGCTGGGTGCTCTCAGAGGGGGTCTCTGACGGTGCTCTCTCCCCAGGCTGGGTGCTCTCAGAGGGGGTCTCTGACGGTGCTCTCTCCCCAGGCTGGGTGCTCTGATCCCCGGACTCTGACGGTGCTCTCTCCCCAGGCTGGGTGCTCTGATCCCCGGACTCTGACGGTGCTCTCTCCCCAGGCTGGGTGCTCTGATCCCCGGACTCTGACGGTGCTCTCTCCCCGGGTTTGGAGCTCTGATCCCCGGACTCTGACGGTGCTCTCTCCCCTGGTTTGGAGCTCTGATCCCCGGACTCTGACGGTGCTCTCTCCCCTGGTTTGGAGCTCTGATCCCCGGACTCTGACGGTGCTCTCTCCCCGGGTTTGGAGCTCTGATCCTCGGTCTCTGACGGTGCTCTCTCCCCTGGTTTGGAGCTCTGATCCTCGATCTCTGACGGTGCTTTCTCCCCTGGTTTGGAGCTCTGATCCCCGGATATTTTTCTCCAGGAGGGACCGCTGTCCGCCATGTTGTTAGCTGTGAGGCTAACCGTTAGCAGAGACTGGCGGCTGATGGGGGGGGTCTAAAGGGGGATCGGGTCTTCCTGATGCGGGGAGGATATCACCGAGTATTACCGTTTATTACCCGTGTGTACCGGTAATTAAAAGGCTCATTGGGAAGGGGCAGATTAACGGACCCGGTTACCGGAGCAGCTAACGGTTAGAGAACTAGCTTAGCTTTAGCTTTAGCCGTCAGAGGGAGATCCCGAAGTGGATCCACCGGACCGGACCGTCTGGGCTTCATGTGGGATATTTTAATGCTTATATTCATATTTACATGTTTCTGTGAGTTATTTAAAATGTTTTCATGTATTGTCCCCTATTTTAAATGTGTTCTTGGGATCTTTTTGATTGTTTTATGACCTTATTAAAAACATGTAAAACAAGAGTAATACTAATGAATATTTGAATTGTAATGATATTAAAGAATGTTCCTGTTATCCCTTATATATAATTTGGGAGGGGGGGGGTTGTCCCAGAATATGAATTCATGAAGTAGTTAGATATATGTTTAACTGTTGATTTTAATAAAGGAGATTGAAAGTAAACAGATCATTTATATCTCGCTCCAGTTTCCAGGTTTTCCGGCCAGCAGCGCGGAGTTACCGCTTCCGGTCCTTCTTCATAAATCAGCCTTTATTCAAGATAATTAAACTACACAGGGCTGTGGGTTAGAGGAATGAAGAAGATATAAATGAAGTATACCTAAGATATAAATAAATATACATCATTTAAAGTAAGGAATACATCTATTCTAACGACATGTTGAGTGGGCAGAACCGACGAACTTCCGGTTGAAGACTCAGGCCCATTCCCAATGTCCGTCAGGAAACACGCTGTGTACAAGTGGTTCCAGAAACATCCGCTGACAAAGTGCGATGTGAGCAGCCTCACGATGACCTCGTGTGTCTAACTCAGGGTCAAACCTGTGTTTGGTCTAGAAAAAGGCAAATGTGTGCATTTTATTATAAAGTTGTGTATATTTACAGACCGTTGCAAAAACTAAGAAGCTTATAAACATCAGGGTTAAAACTAAAAGAGCTTTGAAACACGATGAAAGATGTTTGGAGTTTTATTTGAGTTCTTCATTTACATTTGTTGTCTAAAAGATGCTGGTTTGAAACCGATGTTACATCAGGTTACATCCGACACGAGGAGCCTCGTTGAGCTGCGAGTGAGGCGACGGACAGTTCACTCCGTCACGGAGGGGGAGGGTGGAGGGAGTGGTTTGGGATTGGGCCGAAATCAAACACAACAGCTGTAGGGGAGACGGACAGACAAACAGTCAGACAGTCAGTTAGACAAACAGACAGACAGACAGTTAGACAGACAGACAGACAGACAGACAGACAGACAGACAGACAGACAGACAGTTAGACAGACAGACAGACAGACAGACAGACAGACAGACAGTCAGACAGACAGACAGACAGACAGACAGACAGTTAGACAGACAGACAGTCAGTCAGACAAACAGTCAGACAGACAGACAGACAGACAGTTAGACAGACAGACAGTCAGTCAGACAAACAGACAGACAGACAGACAGACAGACAGTCAGACAGACAAACAGACAGACAGACAGACAGACAGACAGTCAGACAGACAGACAGACAGACAGTCAGACAGACAGACAGACAGACAGACAGACAGACAGACAGTCAGACAGACAGACAGACAGACAGTTAGACAGACAGACAGTCAGTCAGACAAACAGA
>CM070446.1:40196276-40208776 GCA_036324595.1 Champsocephalus gunnari
GACAAACAAACAAACAGGTGAGACAAACAGACAAACAGACAAACAAACAAACAGGTGAGACAAACAAACAAACAAACAGGTGAGGCAAACAAACAAACAGGTGAGACAAACAAACAGGTGAGACAAACAGACAAACAAACAAACAGGTGAGACAAACAAACAAACAAACAGGTGAGACAAACACACAAACAAACAGGTGAGACAAACAAACAAACAGGTGAGACAAACAAACAGACAAACAAACAGGTGAGGCAAACAGACAGATGAGACAAACAAACAAACAAACAAACAGGTGAGACAAACAAACATACAAACAAACAAACAGGTGAGGCAAACAGACAAACAAACAAACAAACAGGTGAGACAAATAAACAAACAAACAAACAAACAAACAGGTGAGACAAACAAACAAACAAACAGGTGAGACAAACAAACAGACAAACAAACAAACAGGTGAGACAAACAAACAAACAAACAGGTGAGACAAACAAACAAACAGGTGAGACAAACAAACAAACAGGTGAGACAAACAAACAGACAAACAGACAAACAAACAAACAGGTGAGACAAACAAACAAACAAACAGGTGAGACAAACAAACAAACAGGTGAGACAAACAAACAAACAAACAGACAGGTGAGACAAACAAACAAACAGGTGAGACAAACAAACAAACAAACAGGTGAGGCAAACAGACAAACAAACAGGTGAGACAAATAAACAAACAAACAGGTGAGACAAACAAACAAACAAACAGGTGAGACAAACAAACAAACAGGTGAGACAAACAAACAAACAGACAGGTGAGACAAACAAACAAACAGGTGAGACAAACAAACAAACAAACAAACAGGTGAGACAAACAAACAAACAAACAAACAGGTGAGGCAAACAGACAAACAAACAAACAGGTGAGACAAATAAACAAACAAACAAACAGGTGAGACAAACAAACAGGTGAGACAAACAAACAAACAAACAGGTGAGACAAACAGACAAACAGACAAACAAACAGGTGAGACAAACAAACAAACAAACAAACAAACAGGTGAGACAAACAAACAAACAGGTGAGACAAACAAACAAACAAACAGGTGAGACAAACAAACAAACAAACAAACAAACAGGTGAGACAAACAAACAGACAAACAAACAAACAGGTGAGACAAACAAACAAACAAACAGGTGAGACAAACAAACAAACAGGTGAGACAAACAAACAGGTGAGACAAACAAACAAACAAACAGGTGAGGCAAACAGACAAACAGACAAACAAACAAACAAACAGGTGAGACAAACAAACAAACAGGTGAGACAAACAAACAGGTGAGACAAACAAACAAACAAACAGGTGAGGCAAACAGACAAACAGACAAACAAACAAACAGGTGAGACAAACAAACAAACAAACAGGTGAGACAAACAAACAAACAGGTGAGACAAACAAACAAACAAACAAACAAACAGGTGAGACAAACAAACAAACAAACACACAGGTGAGACAAACAAACAACCAGGTGAGACAAACAAACAGGTGAGACAAACAAACAAACAAACAGGTGAGACAAACAAACAAACAAACAAACAGGTGAGGCAAACAGACAAACAAACAAACAAACAGGTGAGACAAATACACAAACAAACAAACAAACAGGTGAGACAAACAAACAAACAAACAAACAGGTGAGACAAATACACAAACAAACAAACAAATAAACAGGTGAGACAAACAAACAGATGAGACAAACAAACAGGTGAGACAAACAAACAAACAAACAGGTGAGGCAAACAAACAAACAAACAAACAAACAGACAGGTGTTTTTCAACCAGGCCGGTCCTCACAGGGAGATAAAACCTCTGTGTGTAGCTGAAGGTCCTCACAGGGAGATAAAACCTCTGTGTGTAGCTGAAGGTCCTCACAGGGAGATAAAACCTCTGTGTGTGTGTGTGTGTAGCTGAAGGTCCTCACAGGGAGATAAAACCTCTGTGTGTGTAGCTGAAGGTCCTCACAGGGAGATAACACCTCTGTGTGTAGCTGAAGGTCCTCACAGGGAGATAAAACCTCTGTGTGTGTGTAGCTGAAGGTCCTCACAGGGAGATAAAACCTCTGTGTGTGTAGCTGAAGGTCCTCACAGGGAGATAAAACCTCTGTGTGTGTGTAGCTGAAGGTCCTCACAGGGAGATAAAACCTCTGTGTGTGTGTAGCTGAAGGTCCTCACAGGGAGATAAAACCTCTGTGTGTGTAGCTGAAGGTCCTCACAGGGAGATAAAACCTCTGTGTGTGTAGCTGAAGGTCCTCACAGGGAGATAAAACCCTTCTGTGTGTGTAGCTGAGGCGGTTCGATGTGGTCGGGCTGCACAAAGGCTCCGTGACGGCGCTGGCCTGGAGCACCAATGGGATGAAGCTGTTCTCCGGAGACGATAAAGGACGGGTGGTGTTCTCGTCTCTGGACCTGGACCAGGTAGGTCATCTCCAACACATCAGATCCTTCAGTTTCACGCACTCACATTGAATAATATACACCGTGTGTGTGTGTGTGTGTGTGTGTGTGTGTGTGTGTGTGTGTGTGTGTGTGTGTGTGTGTGTGTGGTGTGTGTGTGTGTGTGTGTGTGTGTGTGTGTGTGTGTGTGTGTGTGTGTGTGTGTGTGTGTGTGTGTGTGTGTGTGTGTGTGTGTCGGCACAGGGGGTGTGTACGCCCATGTTGCTGCTGGAGGAGTCTTCAGGTGTGGTTCAGGTGGAGTACAGCCACCAGGTGCTGCTGATCTCCACTCATCACAGATCTCTGCTCTACTGCACGCAGACACAGGAAGTGATGCAGCTGGGCAGCAAGCCCCGCAAGAGGTAACACACACTGACACACACTGACACACACTGACACACACTGACACACTGACACACACTGACACACACTGACACACACTGACACACACACACACACTGACACACACTGACACACACACACACACACTGACACACACTGACACACACACACACACACACACACACACACACACACACACACACACACACACACTGACACACACGGACACACCCTAACACACACCAACACACCCCAACACACACGGACACACACTGACACACTGACACACCCCAGCAGGTATGGTGGTTGTGTTACGGTGGTCTGATGTCACTTCCTGTGTGATTGTCAGCAGCGGCAGGTATGGTGGTTGTGTTACGGTGGTCTGATGTCACTTCCTGTGTGATTGTCAGCAGCGGCAGGTATGGTGGTTGTGTTATGGTGGTCTGATGTCACTTCCTGTGTGATTGTCAGCAGCGGCAGGTATGGCGCCTGCTTCCTGCCGGCTCTCTGTAAACAGAGTGACCTTCAGGTGTTCGCTGCGCGGCCTGGACTCAGGCTGTGGAGGTCAGACGTGAGAGGACAGGTGGAGGACACCCGGCTGCTCAGAGCCCTCTTCAGCACACAGGTACTGGTCAGCACACAGGTAACACACAGGTACTGTTCAGCACACAGGTAACACACAGGCAACACACAGGTAACACACAGGTAACACACAGGCAACACACAGGCAACACACAGGCAACACACAGGTACTGTTCAGCACACAGGTACTGTTCAGCACACAGGTAACACACAGGCAACACACAGGTAACACACAGGTAACACACAGGCAACACACAGGTACTGTTCAGCACACAGGTAACACACAGGTAACACACAGGTAACACACAGGCAACACACAGGCAACACACAGGCAACACACAGGTACTGTTCAGCACACAGGCAACACACAGGTAACACACAGGCAACACACAGGCAACACACAGGCAACACACAGGTACTGTTCAGCACACAGGCAACACACAGGCAACACACAGGCAACACACAGGCAACACACAGGCAACACACAGGTATTGTTCAGCACACAGGTAACACACAGGTAACACACAGGCAACACACAGGCAACACACAGGTACTGTTCAGCACACAGGTAACACACAGGTAACACACAGGTAACACACAGGCAACACACAGGCAACACACAGGCAACACACAGGTACTGTTCAGCACACAGGCAACACACAGGTAACACACAGGCAACACACAGGCAACACACAGGCAACACACAGGCAACACACAGGCAACACACAGGCAACACACAGGTACTGTTCAGCACACAGGTAACACACAGGTAACACACAGGCAACACACAGGCAACACACAGGTACTGTTCAGCACACAGGTAACACACAGGTAACACACAGGCAACACACAGGTAACACACAGGTACTCTGGGAACCCTACTGCGATACAAATACTGAAACTGCTACTGCTAATGCTGATGTTGCTGCTGCTGCTGCTGATCTGTTGGCCTCATTAACATCCCTTCCTGTTTGACTCAGATTCCCCAGTTCGAGCTGTTTCCTCGTCCAGGTCCAATCGGAGCTTACCGTCCAGCAGAGAGACAGCTCGGCCTGCTCAGCTGTTTCCTGAAAGAGGGCTGGATCCTCAGCTGGAACGAATACAGCGTCTACGTCCTGGACTGTGTTAACGAGGTACTACGTCCCTATAGTGCTGTGTTAACGAGGTACCACGTCCCTATAGTGCTGTGTTAACGAGGTACTATGTCCCTATAGTGCTGTGTTAACGAGGTACTACGTCCCTATAGTGCTGTGTTAACGAGGTACCACGTCCCTATAGTGCTGTGTTAACGAGGTACCACGTCCCTATAGTGCTTTGTTAACGAGGTACTACGTCCCTATAGTGCTGTGTTAACGAGGTACTATGTCCCTATAGTGCTGTGTTAACGAGGTACCACGTCCCTATAGTGCTTTGTTAACGAGGTACTATGTCCCTATAGTGCTGTGTTAACGAGGTACCACGTCCCTATAGTGCTGTGTTAACGAGGTACCACGTCCCTATAGTGCTGTGTTAACGAGGTACCACGTCCCTATAGTGCTTTGTTAACGAGGTACCACGTCCCTATAGTGCTTTGTTAACGAGGTACTATGTCCCTATAGTGCTGTGTTAACGAGGTACCACGTCCCTATAGTGCTGTGTTAACGAGGTACCACGTCCCTATAGTGCTGTGTTAACGAGGTACCACGTCCCTATAGTGCTGTGTTAACGAGGTACCACGTCCCTATAGTGCTGTCTTAACGAGGTACCACGTCCCTATAGTGCTTTGTTAACGAGGTACTACGTCCCTATAGTGCTGTGTTAACGAGGTACCACGTCCCTATAGTGCTGTGTTAACGAGGTACCACGTCCCTATAGTGCTGTGTTAACGAGGTACCACGTCCCTATAGTGCTGTCTTAACGAGGTACCACGTCCCTATAGTGCTTTGTTAACGAGGTACTACGTCCCTATAGTGCTGTGTTAACGAGGTACCACGTCCCTATAGTGCTGTGTTAACGAGGTACTACGTCCCTATAGTGCTGTGTTAACGAGGTACCACGTCCCTATAGTGCTTTGTTAACGAGGTACTACGTCCCTATAGTGCTGTGTTAACGAGGTACTACGTCCCTATAGTGCTGTGTTAACGAGGTACCACGTCCCTATAGTGCTGTGTTAACGAGGTACTACGTCCCTAGTGCTGTGTTAACGAGGTACTACGTCCCTATAGTGCTGTGTTAACGAGGTACTATGTCCCTATAGTGCTGTGTTAACGAGGTACTACGTCCCTATAGTGCTGTGTTAACGAGGTACTACGTCCCTATAGTGCTGTGTTAACGAGGTACTACGTCCCTATAGTGCTGTGTTAACGAGGTACCACGTCCCTATAGTGCTGTGTTAACGAGGTACCACGTCCCTATAGTGCTGTGTTAACGAGGTACTACGTCCCTATAGTGCTGTGTTAACGAGGTACTATGTCCCTATAGTGCTGTGTTAACGAGGTACTACGTCCCTATAGTGCTGTGTTAACGAGGTACTACGTCCCTATAGTGCTGTGTTAACGAGGTACTACGTCCCTATAGTGCTGTGTTAACGAGGTACTACGTCCCTATAGTGCTGTGTTAACGAGGTACTACGTCCCTATAGTGCTGTGTTAACGAGGTACCACGTCCCTATAGTGCTGTGTTAACGAGGTACTACGTCCCTATAGTGCTGTGTTAACGAGGTACTACGTCCCTATAGTGCTGTGTTAACGAGGTACTACGTCCCTATAGTGCTGTGTTAACGAGGTACTACGTCCCTATAGTGCTGTGTTAACGAGGTACTACGTCCCTATAGTGCTGTGTTAACGAGGTACTACGTCCCTATAGTGCTGTGTTAACGAGGTACTACGTCCCTATAGTGCTGTGTTAACGAGGTACTACGTCCCTATAGTGCTGTGTTAACGAGGTACTACGTCCCTATAGTGCTGTGTTAACGAGGTACCACGTCCCTATAGTGCTGTGTTAACGAGGTACTACGTCCCTATAGTGCTGTGTTAACGAGGTACTACGTCCCTATAGTGCTGTGTTAACGAGGTACCACGTCCCTATAGTGCTTTGTTAACGAGGTACTACGTCCCTATAGTGCTGTGCAGTGTCCTCATCTGTCTTAGCAAGGTTGTAGGTTAGGACTGAGTCCAGGTGTGTTCAGGTGAGGGTCAGGACTGAGTCCAGGTGTGTGGTGTGTTCAGGTGAGGGTCAGGACTGAGTCCAGGTGTGTTCAGGTGAGGGTCAGGACTGAGTCCAGGTGTGTGGTGTGTTCAGGTGAGGGTCAGGACTGAGTCCAGGTGTGTTCAGGTGAGGGTCAGGACTGAGTCCAGGTGTGTGGTGTGTTCAGGTGAGGGTCAGGACTGAGTCCAGGTGTGTGGTGTGTTCAGGTGAGGGTCAGGACTGAGTCCAGGTGTGTTCAGGTGAGGGTCAGGACTGAGTCCAGGTGTGTGGTGTGTTCAGGTGAGGGTCAGGACTGAGTCCAGGTGTGTGGTGTGTTCAGGTGATCATCGGAGCATTGGAGAGCAGCGGAGACATCGTGTCGGTGTCGTGTTGTGACAACGAGATCTTCATCCTGAAAGGAGACAGAGACATCATCCGTCTGTCCAGCAGCCCTGAGGGACAGGCCTCCAGCTGTGAGTACCAGTACCACACAGTACCACACAGTACTAACGGTACCACACAGTACCACACAGTACCACACAGTACCACCCAGTACCACACAGTACCACCCAGTACCACACAGTACCACACAGTACTAACGGTACCACACAGTACCACACAGTACCACACAGTACCACCCAGTACCACACAGTACCACCCAGTACCACACAGTACTAACGGTACCACACAGTACCACACAGTACCACACAGTACTAACGGTACCACACAGTACCACACAGTACCACACAGTACCACACAGTACTAACGGTACCACACAGTACCACACAGTACCACACAGTACCACACGGTACCACACAGTACTAACGGTACCACACAGTACCACACAGTACCACACAGTACCACACAGTACTAACGGTACCACACAGTACCACACAGTACCACCCAGTACCACACAGTACCACCCAGTACCACACAGTACCACACAGTACCACCCAGTACCACACAGTACCACCCAGTACCACACAGTACCACACAGTACCACCCAGTACCACACAGTACCACCCAGTACCACACAGTACCACACAGTACCACACAGTACTAACAGTACCACACAGTACCACACAGTACCACACAGTACCACACAGTACCACACAGTACTAACGGTACCACACGGTACCACACAGTACTAACGGTACCACACAGTACCACACAGTACTAACGGTACCACACAGTACCACACAGCACTAACGGTACCACACAGTACCACACAGTACCACACAGTACTAACGGTACCATTAGGCGCGTTCACACCGGAGTACTTTTACCCCATACTTTTCCCGTTTAGTTCCGTTAGTACCCCTTACGCCGCGTTCACTCCAAAACGAGTACGTAGTGCCGGGAACTTTTACCCTCATGTGTAGTGCCCGCTGAGAGGTGGTACCAAAAAAGTACCAATTTCTATTGGCTGGGAGGATTGCAAACCACGCCCCGTAAAACTCTGAAACGTTTTTTGAAGCCGCCATTGTATTTGCTGGCATTAGCATTATTAGCATTAGCATTATTAGCATTAGCATTATTAGCATTAGCATTATTAGCATTATTAGCATTAGCATTATTAGCATTATTAGCATTATTAGCATTAGCATTAGCCCAGCGCAGAAACGCAGAGAGACTAGCTTATGGCAACACAAAATAAAGCATGGGAGCGGTGGAGATGAGGAGGTGTCGGCGTTCTGGAGATTTACTCGGAAGGCTTCAGTAGCAGCTGCTGGGAGTCCCAGCAGCTGCTACTGAAGCCTTCCCCAACTCCGGGGACTTCCGGCCGGGGCCTCCAGGGGGCAGTATACGCCGTGAAGTGGGTTGCGGCCTGCCAGTAAACCCAAAGCAGAAGAAGAAGAAGTGACGTCAGCGGCTTCATTTGCCTAATCCTCCCTCAGGGAACTCATTCCGGTGTGAACGCGATCGGCTCTTGGTTCCATAGGGGACTAAGTCCTGGGAACCAAGCGGGCAAAGGACTTGGTGTGAACGCGATCGGCTCTTGGTTCCATGGGGGACTAAGAACTGGGAACCAAGCGGGCAAAGGACTTGGTGTGAACGCGATCGGCTCTTGGTTCCATGGGGGACTAAGAACTGGGAACCAAGCGGGCAAAGGACTTGGTGTGAACGCGATCGGCTCTTGGTTCCCTGGGGGACTAAGAACTGGGAACCAAGCGGGCAAAGGACTTGGTGTGAACGCGATCGGCTCTTGGTTCCCTGGGGGACTAAGAACTGGGAACCAAGCGGGCAAAGGACTTGGTGTGAACGCGGCTGTTGGTGCTACTGTTATTAAACTGGTTCTGTTTTATTTACCTGCCTCTCTTCTTCAGTGGTGGACGTCCATCTGTCGTCCCCTCTGGCCACGCCCACCACCCTCCCACCAATCGGCTCAGTGGAAACAGCCCAGCCAATCAGAACCATGGCTATCATAATTGAGGGAGGGGGGAGGGAGGAGGGGGGAGGATGGGAGAGGCCGAGCGAGGAGGGAGAGAGAGAGAGAGAGGAGGAAGTGGAGGAGGCCATGGAGCAGCTGGAGGAGCAGGTGAGAGACTGAGGGACAGCTTCCTGTCTCACCTGTCTCTGTCTCACCTGTCTCTCTGTCTCACCTGTCTCTCTCTCATATGTCTCTTCTGTCTCTGTCTCACCTGTCTCTCTCTCATATGTCTCTTCTGTCTCTGTCTCACCTGTCTCTCTCTCATATGTCTCTTCTGTTTCTGTCTCACCTGTCTCTCTGTCTCACCTGTCTCTTTCTCACCTGTCTTTGTCTACCTGTTTCTGTCTCACCTGTCTCACCTGTCTCTCTGTCTCACCTGTCTCTCTCTCATATGTCTCTTCTGTCTCTTTCTCACCTGTCTTTGTCTACCTGTTTCTGTCTCACCTGTCTCACATGTCTCTCTGTCTCACATGTCTCTCTCTCATATGTCTCTTCTGTCTCTTTCTCACCTGTCTTTGTCTACCTGTCTCTGTCTCACCTGTCTCTCTGTCTCACCTGTCTCTCTCTCATATGTCTCTTTCTCACCTGTCTTTGTCTACCTGTCTCTGTCTCACCTGTCTCTCTGTCTCACCTGTCTCTCTCTCATATGTCTCTTTCTCACCTGTCTTTGTCTACCTGTTTCTGTCTCACCTGTCTCACATGTCTCTCTCTCAGGTGTCCGCCTCCCGCAGCAGCTCGGTCTCGTCATGGGATGGTCTCCATGGAAACCATGTGATGACAGCTGATGTGAGACGTTTCAGCACCTCGTTGGGACAGGAAGACATGAAGCTGGTGGTGAAGGCTGTCAGAGTGAAGAAGAAGAGGAGGAGGCACACAGGTGAGAGACAGACAGGTGAGAGACAGACAGGTGAGAGACAGACAGGTGAGAGACAGACAGGTGAGAGACACACAGGTGAGAGACAGACAGGTGAGAGACAGACAGGTGAGAGACAGACAGATAGACAGGTGAGAGACACACAGGTGAGAGACAGACAGGTGAGAGACAGACAGGTGAGAGACAGACAGGTGAGAGACAGACAGGTGAGAGACAGACAGGTGAGAGACAGACAGATAGACAGGTGAGAGACACACAGGTGAGAGACAGACAGGCGAGAGACAGACAGGTGAGAGACACACAGGTGAGAGACAGACAGGTGAGAGACAGACAGACAGACAGACAGGTGAGAGACAGACAGGTGAGAGACAGACAGACAGACAGACAGGTGAGAGACAGACAGGTGAGAGTCAGACAGGTGAGAGACAGACAGGTGAGAGACAGACAGATAGACAGGTGAGAGACACACAGGTGAGAGACAGACAGGCGAGAGACAGACAGGTGAGAGACAGACAGACAGACAGACAGACAGACAGACAGACAGACAGACAGACAGGTGAGAGACAGACAGGCGAGAGACAGACAGGCGAGAGACAGACAGGTGAGAGACACACAGGTGAGAGACAGACAGACAGACAGACAGGTGAGAGACAGACAGGTGAGAGACAGACAGACAGACAGACAGACAGACAGGTGAGAGACAGACAGACAGACAGGCGAGAGACAGACAGACAGACAGGCGAGAGACAGACAGGTGAGAGACAGACAGACAGGTGAGAGACAGACAGGCGAGAGACAGACAGACAGACAGGCGAGAGACAGACAGGCGAGAGACAGACAGGCGAGAGACAGACAGGCGAGAGACAGACAGGCGAGAGACAGGCAGACAGACAGGCGAGAGACAGACAGATGAGAGACAGACAGACAGGTGAGAGACAGACAGACAGGTGAGAGACAGACAGGTGAGAGACAGACAGGCGAGAGACAGACAGACAGACAGGCGAGAGACAGGCAGGCGAGAGACAGACAGACAGGTGAGAGACAGACAGACAGGTGAGAGACAGACAGGTGAGAGACAGACAGGTGAGAGACAGACAGGTGACAGACAGACAGACAGGCGAGAGACAGGCAGGCGAGAGACAGTCAGACAGGTGAGAGACAGACAGACAGGTGAGAGACAGACAGGCGAGAGACAGACAGATGAGAGACAGACAGACAGGTGAGAGACAGACAGACAGACAGACAGGTGAGAGACAGACAGGCGAGAGACAGACAGGTGAGAGACAGACAGACAGGTGAGAGACAGACAGGCAGGCGAGAGACAGACAGGCGAGAGACAGGCAGGTGAGAGACAGACAGGTGAGAGACAGACAGGCGAGAGACAGACAGGCGAGAGACAGGCAGGCGAGAGACAGGCAGACAGGCGAGAGACAGACAGACGAGAGACAGACAGGCGAGAGACAGACAGGTGAGAGACAGACAGACAGGCGAGAGACAGACAGACGAGAGACAGACAGACAGACAGACAGACAGACAGACAGGTGAGAGACAGACAGGCGAGAGACAGACAGTCAGACAGGCGAGAGACAGACAGACAGACAGACAGGCGAGAGACAGACAGACAGGTGAGAGACAGACAGGTGAGAGACAGACAGGCGAGAGTCAGACAGACAGGTGAGAGACAGACAGATGAGAGACAGACAGACGAGAGACAGACAGGCGAGAGACAGACAGGTGAGAGACAGACAGACAGGTGAGAGACAGACAGATGAGAGACAGACAGACGAGAGACAGACAGGTGAGAGACAGACAGGCGAGAGACAGACAGACGAGAGACAGACAGGCGAGAGACAGACAGGTGAGAGACAGACAGACAGGTGAGAGACAGACAGACGAGAGACAGACAGACAGACAGACAGACAGACAGGTGAGAGACAGACAGTCAGACAGGTGAGAGACAGACAGTCAGACAGGTGAGAGACAGACAGTCAGACAGACAGGCGAGAGACAGACAGACAGACAGACAGACAGACAGACAGGTGAGAGACAGACAGGCGAGAGACAGACAGACAGACAGGTGAGAGACAGACAGGCGAGAGACAGACAGGCGAGAGACAGGCAGGCGAGAGACAGGCAGGCGAGAGACAGACAGGTGAGAGACAGACAGACGAGAGACAGACAGGTGAGAGACAGGCAGGCGAGAGACAGACAGGCGAGAGACAGGCAGGCGAAAGACAGGCAGGCGAGAGACAGACAGGTGAGAGACAGACAGACGAGAGACAGACAGGTGAGAGACAGACAGACAGGCGAGAGACAGACAGGTGAGAGACAGACAGGTGAGAGACAGACAGACGAGAGACAGACAGGTGAGAGACAGACAGACAGGCGAGAGACAGACAGGTGAGAGACAGACAGGTGAGAGACAGACAGTCAGACAGGCGAGAGACAGACAGTCAGACAGGTGAGAGACAGACAGACGAGAGACAGACAGGTGAGAGACAGACAGACAGGCGAGAGACAGACAGGTGAGAGACAGACAGGTGAGAGACAGACAGTCAGACAGGTGAGAGACAGACAGGCGAGAGACAGACAGACAGACAGGCGAGAGACAGACAGTCAGACAG
>CM070446.1:40213776-40303720 GCA_036324595.1 Champsocephalus gunnari
GGACCTGGCCGCCCCCTCTGGTCCGGCTGAGCAGGTGTTTTACTCCACGGTGTCCAGTCTGGACCGGAAACCCAGTCTGTCCAGTGATGAGGACGGAGACATCTACTGTCCAACTACTGGCAGACGGGGGGACAACCTCGATGGTCCGTCCAGTGAGCCCACAGACAGACAGGTGGAACAGGACCCTCAGGACAGAGACACACACAGACCTGACCAGGTGAGACACAGACCTGACCAGGTGAGACACAAACCTGACCAGGTGAGACACAGACCTGACCAGGTGAGACACAGACCTGACCAGGTGAGACACAGACCTGACCAGGTGAGACACAGACCTGACCAGGTGAGACACATCTGACCAGGTGAGACACATCTGACCAGGTGAGAGACAGACCTGACCAGGTGAGACACAGACCTGACCAGGTGAGACACATCTGACCAGGTGAGACACATCTGACCAGGTGAGAGACAGACCTGACCAGGTGAGACACATCTGACCAGGTGAGACACAGACCTGACCAGGTGAGACACATCTGACCAGGTGAGACACACCTGACCAGGTGAGACACAGACCTGACCAGGTGAGACAGACCTGACCAGGTGAGAGACATCTGACCAGGTGAGACACAGACCTGACCAGGTGAGACAGACCTGACCAGGTGAGACACAGACCTGACCAGGTGAGACACAAACCTGACCAGGTGAGACACATCTGACCAGGTGAGACACAAACCTGACCAGGTGAGACACAGACCTGACCAGGTGAGACACATCTGACCAGGTGAGACACAGACCTGACCAGGTGAGACACAGACCTGACCAGGTGAGACACATCTGACCAGGTGAGACACATCTGACCAGGTGAGACACAAACCTGACCAGGTGAGACACAGACCTGACCAGGTGAGACACATCTGACCAGGTGAGACACAGACCTGACCAGGTGAGACACATCTGACCAGGTGAGACACAGACCTGACCAGGTGAGACACAGACCTGACCAGGTGAGACACAGACCTGACCAGGTGAGACACATCTGACCAGGTGAGACACAAACCTGACCAGGTGAGACACAGACCTGACCAGGTGAGACACAGACCTGACCAGGTGAGACACAGACCTGACCAGTTGAGACACAGACCTGACCAGGTGAAACACACACCTGACCAGGTGAGACACAGACCTGACCAGGTGAGACAGACCTGACCAGGTGAGACACAGACCTGACCAGGTGAGACACAGACCTGACCAGGTGAGACACATCTGACCAGGTGAGACACAGACCTGACCAGGTGAGACACAGACCTGACCAGGTGAGACACAGACCTGACCAGGTGAGACACCGCAGTGATTCTGGATTGTTTTGGTGTTTGCAGTTGGCAGAGAGCTGGATGGGGTACTCGGGTCCAGGATGTGGAATACTGAGCCTGCAGGTGACAGACAGGTGGGTGGTCTCAGGGGACAGACAGGTGGGTGGTCTCAGGGAACAGACAGGTGGGTGGTCTCAGGTGACTGACAGGTGGGTCTCGGGGGATAAACAGGCGGGTGGTATCAGGGGACAGACAGGTGGGTGGTCTCAGGTGAGTGACAGGTGGGTGGTCTCAGGTGAGTGACAGGTGGGTGGTCTCAGGTGAGTGACAGGTGGGTGGTCTCAGGTGACAGGTGGGTGGTCTCAGGTGGGTGGCAGGTGGGTGGTCTCAGGTGACTGTCAGGTGGTGGTCTCAGGTGAGTGACAGGTGGGTGGTCTCAGGTGGGTGGTCTCAGGTAGGTGGTCTCAGGTGGGTGGTCTCAGGTGGGTGGTCTCAGGTGGGTGGTCTCAGGTGAGTGACAGGTGGGTGGTCTCAGGTGACAGGTGGGTGGTCTCAGGTGACAGGTGGGTGGTCTCAGGTGAGTGACAGGTGGTCTTAGGTGACTGGTCTCAGGTGACAGGTGAGTGGTCTTAGGTGGGTGGCAGGTGGGTGGTCTCAGGTGACTGTCAGGTGGTGGTCTCAGGTGAGTGACAGGTGGGTGGTCTCAGGTGGGTGGTCTCAGGTGGGTGGTCTCAGGTGAGTGACAGGTGGGTGGTCTCAGGTGACAGGTGGGTGGTCTCAGGTGAGTGACAGGTGGGTGGTCTCAGGTGACAGGTGGGTGGTCTCAGGTGACAGGTGGGTGGTCTCAGGTGACAGGTGGGTGGTCTCAGGTGACAGGTGGGTGGTCTCAGGTGACAGGTGGGTGGTCTCAGGTGACAGGTGGGTGGTCTCGGTGTCTAAGGTCGAGTGTGTTTCTGGTTTCAGGTATGTGTGGTGTCTGGACTTCAAAGGAGCTCTGTTCTGCAGCAGTCTGCCTGAAACTGGGCTGAACTGGCAGCGCTTTGAAGACAACGTCCACCAGGTGGCGGTGTCCCCCTCAGGTGAGCTGCTGTCATCACTCCTGGTTCACCTGGAAGTGTCTTCATGTCTCTAACCTGAATGCGTCCCCCCAGGTAACCTGCTGTGGAAGGTGGAGCAAAGGACCCTGACGGCCTTCGCCTGCGCTAAAGTGTCCGCCAAAGGGAAGCGGCACTGGTACAAGGCCACGGAGCAGACGGCCTTCGTGGCTCTGAGCGACGACTCGGCCTGGATCATCAGGACCAACGGAGACCTCTACCTGCAGACAGGTACCTGTCTCACTGTCTCCGCAGCTACCTGCAGACAGGTACCTGTCTCACTGTCCCCCGCAGCTACCTGCAGACAGGTACCTGTCTCACTGTCCCCCCCGTAGCTACCTGCAGACAGGTACCTGTCTCACTGTCCCCGTAGCTACCTGCAGACAGGTACCTGTCTCACTGTCCCCGTAGCTACCTGCAGACAGGTACCTGTCTCACTGTCCCCGTAGCTACCTGCAGACAGGTACCTGTCTCACTGTCCCCGCAGCTACCTGCAGACAGGTACCTGTCTCACTGTCCCCGCAGCTACCTGCAGACAGTTACCTGCAGACAGGTACCTGTCTCACTGTCCCCGTAGCTACCTGCAGACAGGTACCTGTCTCACTGTCCCCGTAGCTACCTGCAGACAGGTACCTGTCTCACTGTCCCCCCCGTAGCTACCTGCAGACAGGTACCTGTCTCACTGTCCCCGTAGCTACCTGCAGACAGGTACCTGTCTCACTGTCCCCGTAGCTACCTGCAGACAGGTACCTGTCTCACTGTCCCCGTAGCTACCTGCAGACAGGTACCTGTCTCACTGTCCCCGTAGCTACCTGCAGACAGGTACCTGTCTCACTGTCCCCGTAGCTACCTGCAGACAGGTACCTGTCTCACTGTCCCCGTAGCTACCTGCAGACAGGTACCTGTCTCACTGTCCCCGTAGCTACCTGCAGACAGGTACCTGTCTCACTGTCCCCGCAGCTACCTGCAGACAGGTACCTGTCTCACTGTCCCCGTAGCTACCTGCAGACAGGTACCTGTCTCACTGTCCCCGCAGCTACCTGCAGACAGGTACCTGTCTCACTGTCCCCGTAGCTACCTGCAGACAGGTACCTGTCTCACTGTCCCCGCAGCTACCTGCAGACAGGTACCTGTCTCACTGTCCCCGTAACTACCTGCAGACAGGTACCTGTCTCACTGTCCCCGTAGCTACCTGCAGACAGGTACCTGATTAGCTGTTTCCCCCGACCTACATTTAGACACACAGGTGCTCTTCCATTACCAGCAGGTGTAATGTCTGTGTGTGGGCAGCAGGGGGCGCCCTGACACTGTCTGTGTTAACCTGATCAAGGGACCCTCTGATCAGAGGGTCACGAGGGACCCTCTCAGGTCTGACCTGTCTCTCTGTCCTCTGCCCCGTTTGTCCCTCAGGTCTCAGTGTGGAGCGTCCCTGTGCCCGCTCTGTCCAGGTGGACGTCCCCTGTGTGTTCAGCCAGGTGTGTGTGAGCGGGGGGGCGGTGTGGGCTCTCAGCGAACACAAGGCTCTGTTCTACAGGGAGGGGGTCACCAGCTACTGCAGCGAGGGGGGGGGCTGGAGGTACGACACCGTCAGGTAACGGCCTGCTACTGCTGCAATACTACTACTACTGCAATACTACTACTGTAATACTACTACTGTAATACTACTACTGCTGCAATACTACTGCTGTAATACTAATACTACTGTAATACTACTACTGTAATACTACTACTGCTGCAATACTACTGCTGTAATACTAATACTACTGTAATACTACTACTGTAATACTACTACTGCTGTAATACTAATACTGTAATACTACTACTGCTGCAATACTACTACTGCTGTTATACTACTACTGTAATACTACTACTACTGTTATACCACTACTACTGTAATACTACTACTACTGTAATACTACTACTGTAATACTACTACTACTGTTATACTACTACTACTGTTATACTACCACTACTGCTGCAATACTAATACTACTGTAATACTACTACTGTAATACTACCACTCCTACTGTAATACTACTACTACTGTAATACTATTACTACTGTAATACTACTACTGTAACCAATCAATCATCAATCAATGTTTATTTATAGCCCAATATCACAAATGTTACATTTGTCTCAGTGTCTTCACAGTGTGTACAGAATATCAGTATGACAATACGACACCCTCTGTCCTCAGACCCTCTGTCCTCAGACCCTCTGTCCTCAGACCCTCTGTCCTCAGACCCTCTGTCCTCAGACCCTCTGTCCTCAGACCCTCTGTCCTCAGACCCTCTGTCCTCAGACCCTCTGTCCTTAGACCCTCTGTCCTCAGACCCTCTGTCCTTAGACCCTCAGCTCAGCCAGAACAGGAGTCATGTGGTCCCTTTTCCTAACTCTGGTTAGTACACGAGCCGCAGCATTTTGAATCAGCTGAAGCCACTTGACTGACTTCTTGGTACTCCCTGATAGTAAAGAGTTACAATAATCCAGCCTAGAAGTAACAAATGCATGGACTAGTTTCTCTGCATCGCTTTGAGGCAAGATATGCCTGATCTCTGCAATGTTACGTAGATGGAAGTAGGCGGTCCTTGAAATTGATTTTATGTGGGCGTTAAAGGATAAATCCTGATCAAATATAACACCAAGATTCCTTACAGTCTCACTGGAGGCCAAATTAATGCCATCCATAGTCAGTATATCTTTAGATAATTTGTTTCGTAGATTCTTCGGGCCAAGTACAATAACTTCAGTTTTGGTCGTGTTTAACATCAAAAAGTTTAAGGTCATCCACGTTTTTAAGTCCTTAAGGCAGTCTTGAATTTTATTTAGATGATTAATTTCATCAGGCTTGATTGATAAATATAGTTGAGTATCATCCGCATAACAATGAAAGTTTACAGAATGATTCCTTATAATATTGCCTAACGGAAGCATATATAATGTGAACAAAATAGGTCCGAGCACTGAGCCCTGTGGCACTCCATGGCTAACTTTGGTTTGCGTGGAAGATTCATCGTTGACACGTACAAACTGAGAGCGTTCAGATAGATAGGACCTAAACCAGCCTAAAGCAGTTCCCTGTATGCCAACCAAGTGCTCTAGTCTTTGCAATAGGATGTCATGGTCGATAGTATCAAATGCAGCACTGAGATCGAGCAGAACAAGAATAGAGACAAGTCCCTTGTCTGAGGCTATTAGAATGTCCTGTGTGACTTTAACCAGAGCTGTCTCTGTGCTATGATGTGTTCTAAAGCCAGACTGAAAGTCTTCAGATGAATCATTGTTTTTTAAGTAACAGCTGCTTAGCGACCGCTTTCTCAAGAATCTCTGAGAGGAACGGAAGATTAGAAATAGGTCTATAGTTGGCTAAAACCTCTGGATGGAGGTTGTGCTTTTTAAGAAGCGGTTTTATCACTGCTACTTTGAATGATTGTGGAACATAGCCTGATAATAAAGACATATTCATAATATTTAATAAAGAAGTGCTAATTAATGGAAAACACTTCCTTCAACAGCTTAGTTGGAATTGGGTCTAACATGCACGTTGATGGTTTAGAAGAGAGGATCATTGAATGTAATTGTTCAAGGTTAATGGCTGAAAGCATTCTAGTTTACTATCTAGTGTAATATTAGAACTTACGATCCCGGGAGCTGTTGATAACACTATACTGGTCGAAGGCAAGAGGTCATTAACTTTGTTTCTAAGAGGAACAATGTTATCGTTAAAAAAGCACATAAAATCATTACTACTGAGTGCTGTGGGAACAGAAGGCTGTAATACTACTACTGAAATACTACTACTACTACTACTACTACTACTACTACTACTACTACTACTACTACTACTACTACTACTACTACTACTACTGAAATACTACTACTACTACTACTACTACTACTACTACTACTACTACTGTAATACTACTACTACTACTACTACTACTACTACTGAAACTACTACTACTACTACTACTACTACTACTACTACTACTACTACTACTACTACTACTACTACTACTACTACTACTGAAATACTACTACTACTACTACTACTACTACTACTACTACTACGTAATACTACTACTACTACTACTACTACTACTACTGTAATACTACTACTACTACTACTACTACTACTACTACTGAAATACTACTACTACTACTACTACTACTACTACTACTACTACTACTACTACTGTAATACTACTACTACTACTACTACTACTACTACTACTACTATATTACTACTACTACTACTACTACTACTACTACTACTACTACTATTACTACTACTACTACTACTACTACTACTACTACTACTACTACTGTAATACTACTACTACTACTACTACTACTGAAATACTACTACTACTACTACTACTACTACTACTACTACTACTACTACTACTACTGTAATACTACTACTACTACTACTACTACTAGTACTACTACTACTGAAATACTACTACTACTACTACTACTATTACTACTACTACTACTACTATTACTACTACTACTGTAATACTACTACTACTACTACTACTAGTACTACTACTACTGAAATACTACTACTACTACTACTACTACTACTACTACTACTACTACTACTGTAATACTACTACTACTACTACTACTACTACTACTACTACTGAAATACTACTACTACTACTACTGAAATACTACTACTACTACTGAAATACTACTACTACTACTACTACTACTACTACTACTACTACTGTAATACTACTACTGTAATACTACTACTACTACTGAAATACTACTACTCTAATACTACTACTACTACTGTAATAATACTACTTCTGTAATATTACTACTGTAATATTACTACTACTGTTATACTACCACTACTACTGTAATACTTACTTACGTCTCCCTGTCTGTCTGTCTGTCTGTAGTGAGGCTCAGGGACTGGACCTGATGTGTGTGTCTCTGGCTGAGGGGGGGACAGCCTGGGCTCTGGACGCCAGCGGCAGCCTCTGGTTCAGAACTGGGATCTGTCCATCCAGACCTCAGGGGGAGGACGACCACTGGTGGCAGGTAGAGTCTGTCTGTCTGTCTGTCTGTCCCACTCTCTGCCTGTCCCACTCTCTGCCTGTCTGTCTGTCTGTCCCACTCTCTGCCTGTCCCACTCTCTGCCTGTCCCACTCTCTGTCTGTCTGTCTGTCTGTCTGTCCCACTCTCTGCCTGTCCCACTCTCTGTCTGTCTGTCTGTCTGTCTGTCTGTCTGTCTGTCTGTCTGTCTGTCTGTCTGTCTGTCTGTCTGTCTGTCTGTCCCACTCTCTGCCTGTCCCACTCTCTGTCTGTCTGTCTGTCTGTCTGTCTGCCTGTCCCACTCTCTGCCTGTCCCACTCTCTGCCTGTCTCACTCTCTGCCTGTCCCACTCTCTGCCTGTCCCACTCTCTGCCTGTCTCACTCTCTGCCTGTCCCACTCTCTGCCTGTCTCACTCTCTGCCTGTCTCACTCTCTGCCTGTCCCACTCTCTGTCTGTCTGTCTGCCTGTCCCACTCTCTGCCTGTCTCACTCTCTGTCTGTCCCACTCTCTGCCTGTCTGCCTTCCTAGCTGTCTCACGCCCTGTCTTTCTCTCAGATCAGTATCTCGGACTACGTGGTCTTCGATCAGGGAAGCCTGATCCAGACTCTGCTGGCAGCGACCCAGAGTGTTGCCACGGTAACGCGGGCCCCCGTGGAGCGCGTGGTGGCCTTCCTGTCGCAGCACTCCCAGTGCCAGCCCAGTCTGGTGAGCGCCAACCAGAGGGGGGTCTGGGTCGCCTCGGGGAGGAACCAGCTGCACCTGGCCCGCGGCAGCCTGGTGGGTCAGTACCATGCACCAGCATAGCATACTCTAGAGCGGGGGCGCCCACCTCTCCTGAGCCGAGAGCTGCTTTAGAGCTGCCGGTCCACATACTGGCGGTACTGCCAGGTACACACTTCTACTCTAGAGGACTGACCTCTGTACGAGGAGTACTTCATAAAGTACTGCAGATCCTGTATCTCACCTCCTTCTAATCTAAGTATTTCACTGAAGCTCTGAGCAGGGCTGTGAGACAGAGTGTGTCCACACGTCACCAGTGGGTCAGGTCTGAAGAGGCTTTGAACCGGGCTGCCACACGTGACCCAGGACAAGAGGAGACTCTGACCCCTTGCTGTGCCGTTGGACACCAACAGAGTAACGAGACGACTCGGATCTGAAGCGGCTGCATCGTGCAGTACAGAGGCGACGTGAAGCTAACCCTTGGAGAGGACGCAGCTCTGACCCTGAGCTGGAGACTATCGGCAGTTAGGTTGCATTCTTATTCATTTTGTACAATAATTATAATGACTAAGTTCAAACAAGCTCAAGCTCACAGCTGATTAATGACGGGATCTAACTTCAGTTTGTTTTGTATCAAAACCTGAAACGCTGCTGTTAGCTTCACGGTCCCCTAAGGCGCGTCGCCGCCTCAGGAACGCCTCTTCACGACTTCACGTGTTCCTCCAGAGCGAGACCCGATGAGATGCTCTGGAGCATCCTGGGCCAGTCCTCTCAGGCCCCTCCCCTTTAGCTGTCCTCTCAGGCCCCTCCCCTTTAGCTGTCATCTCAGGCCCCTCCCCTTTTGTCCTCTCAGGCTCCTCCCCTTTAGCTGTCTCTCAGGCCCCTCCCCTTTAGCTGTCCTCTCAGGCCCCTCCCCTTTAGCTGTCCTCTCAGGCCCCTCCCCTTTAGCTGTCCTCTCAGGCCCCTCCCCTTTAGCTGTCCTCTCAGGCCCCTCCCCTTTAGCTGTCCTCTCAGGCCCCTCCCCTTTAGCTGTCCTCTCAGGCCCCTCCCCTTTAGCTGTCCTCTCAGGCCCCTCCCCTTTAGCTGTCCTCTCAGGCCCCTCCCCTTTAGCTGTCCTCTCAGGCCCCTCCCCTTTAGCTGTCCTCTCAGGCCCTCCCCTTTAGCTGTCCTCTCAGGCCCCTCCCCTTTTGGAGCGTAGGGCAGAATCAGGAGGGAGTTCGTCTCGTAGCGTCCGTGCACTGTTTTGAAATGCCGCTCCTAAAAGACCCTCTTCGATGAAGCCTCGCTCGCATTGCAGACGAGAAGACGAGAGACGAGAGACTAGAGACGAGAGACGAGAGGCGAGGAGACAAGAGACGAGAGACGGATGGACTTTGAGCTGGGACAGATACAGAATGACCGTCCTCCACTCGGAGTGGACATTATATATTTGGGCTCTTTTGCTTCTGCCATAATTGCGGTCTTGTGTGCGTGCGGACTGTCACTCCTGTTGCCACGGACAACGTCAGCGAACTAGTGCCCACTGCCCACCAGCCACGCCCCGACACATGGGGTCACGTCGGCCAATCACAAGCTTTGATGCGTTCAAGTGCATTATTCTGGCACGGGAACATTCTGTTACATTAACGATAACACCGAATATTGTGTTCTACTTCGAGACACGTGTGGCGATGGAGCGGTCGGGCGCCGGTCGGGCGCCCCTGCTCCTGAACGTCTCCAGGTTCCTGGTCTCAGTCCCTCTGCTTCCTCTCTTTAGGAACCTTCTGGCAGAACGTGGTCCCAAGGGGAACCGTGTCCAGCACCAGGTGGACCTCCATCGCGTCTTCAGCTGTGCCTCACAGAGAAGGTAACACAGCAGCTAGTCCTGAACCCCCGCCTGTGTGCGTGCAGCCTGTAGTCCTGATCCGCTGGTCCCGTGTGTCTCAGGTTCCCTCCTCTGGCTGGCTCAGAGCAGGAAGGACCTGTTCTGTGTCTGGGATCAGGACGGAGAACTTCGGCCCTCCTCGGTCCCTCTTCCACCTGAAGTAAGAACGCCGGTCTGCCTGTCTCCGGGTCTGTCTCCACTGACGTCCTGCTGGTGTCCTGCTGGTGTCCTGCTGACGTCCTGCTGGTGTCCTGCTGGTGTCCTGCTGGTGTCCCACTGACGTCCTGCTGATGTCCCCTGTCTGTCTGTCCCCTGCAGATGGAGGTGTTCCACCTGTCGGCCTGTCCTGATGCTCTGTGGGTTCTGGACTCTCAGGGCCGGGTCAGTATCAGGACTCTGTCTCCGTCCTGTCCCTCTGGACTCAGCTGGACCCTGCTGGACCTCAGCCAGCTCGGTACGTTCCTGAGAGACCAGAATACTGATGGTGATGTAAACACGGTGCGGGGGGGGTCCTGTGTGACATCATTCAGGGGTCAGGTTACACTATGACGCACACACACACACACACACACACACACACACACACACACACACAGCTGTGTTCCTCTGTCACACTGACAGGTGGAGGTTGTGTAACACGGCTGGGATTCAGATGTCAACATGGTGTGTGTGCGTGTGTGTGTGTGTGTGTGTGTGTGTGTGTGTGTGCGTGTGTGTGTGTGTCTGTTTTTAGAGACATGACTGTTGTGGTGATGTAAACGTTTAAATGTCAGCTGAGTGGAGCCACGCTTCTGAGAGCTCTAGGGTTTTTCAGAGTTACTGACTCCTCTCGTCTGTTGTTGTGTTAGTCTGTAAACCTGTGTGTGTGTGTGTGTGTGTGTGTGTGTGTGTGTGTGTGTGTGTGTGTAGGAAGCGTCCGTCTGGTCAGTGTGAGCTGCGGCCGCCAGAACGTCTGGGCCGTGGACGGAAGAGGAAACGTTTACTTCAGGGTCGGAACCCAGCCGATGAACCCCAGCATGATGCTGCCAGCCTGGATACAGATCGACCCACCTGCACAGGTAACAGGGACCCTCAGGACCACCTGCACAGGTAACAGGGACCCTCAGGACCACCTGCACAGGTAACAGGGACCCTCAGGACCACCTGCACAGGTAACAGGGACCCTCAGGACCACCTGCACAGGTAACAGGGACCCTCAGGACCACCTGCACAGGTAACAGGGACCCTCAGGACCACCTGCACAGGTAACAGGGACCCTCAGGACCACCTGCACAGGTAACAGGGACCCTCAGGACCACCTGCACAGGTAACAGGGACCCTCAGGACCACCTGCACAGGTAACAGGGACCCTCAGGACCACCTGCACAGGTAACAGGGACCCTCAGGACCACCTGCACAGGTAACAGGGACCCTCAGGACCACCTGCACAGGTAACAGGGACCCTCAGGACCACCTGCACAGGTAACAGGGACCCTCAGGACCACCTGCACAGGTAACAGGGACCCTCAGGACCACCTGCACAGGTAACAGGGACCCTCAGGACCACCTGCACAGGTAACAGGGACCCTCAGGACCACCTGCCAGTAAAGGGACCCTCAGACACCGCACAGGTAACAGGGACCCTCAGGACCACCTGCACAGGTAACAGGGACCCTCAGGACCACCTGCACAGGTAACAGGGACCCTCAGGACCACCTGCACAGGTAACAGGGACCCTCAGGACCACCTGACAGGTAACAGACCCTCAGGACCACCTGCACAGGTAACAGGGACCCTCAGGACCACCTGCACAGGTAACAGGGACCTCAGGACCACCTGCACAGGTAACAGAAGTGACCTCTTGTCCTCTCAGCCAATAGGAGTGCAGCTGGTGAGCGTGCAGACCTCCCCTAACGACCGGTTGCTATGGGCTCTGGACAACAGAGGCAGTGTTCTGGTGAGAACCGGTCTCAGTGACGAGATGCCCGTGGGGACGGACTGGGAGGCGGTGCCAGGTAAGCTCTTTACAGTACTGTACTGTGTGTACTGTGTGTACCTGACTGTGTACTGTGTGTACTTGACTGTGTACTGTGTGTACCTGACTGTGTCCTGTGTGTACTGTGTGTACCTGACTGTGTCCTGTGTGTACCTGACTGTGTACTGTGTGTACTTGACTGTGTCCTGTGTGTACCTGACTGTGTACTGTGTGTACCTGACTGTGTACCTGACTGTGTACTGTGTGTACTTGACTGTGTCCTGTGTGTACCTGACTGTGTACTGTGTGTACCTGACTGTGTACTGTGTGTACCTGACTGTGTACTGTGTGTACCTGACTGTGTCCTGTGTGTACCTGACTGTGTACTGTGTGTACCTGACTGTGTACTGTGTGTACTTGACTGTGTACCTGACTGTGTACTGTGTGTACTTGACTGTGTCCTGTGTGTACCTGACTGTGTCCTGTGTGTACTGTGTGTACCTGACTGTGTCCTGTGTGTACCTGACTGTGTACTGTGTGTACCTGACTGTGTCCTGTGTGTACTTGACTGTGTACCTGACTGTGTACTGTGTGTACTTGACTGTGTCCTGTGTGTACCTGACTGTGTCCTGTGTGTACTGTGTGTACCTGACTGTGTCCTGTGTGTACCTGACTGTGTACTTTGTGTACCTGACTGTGTCCTGTGTGTACCTGACTGTGTACTGTGTGTACCTGACTGTGTCCTGTGTGTACCTGACTGTGTCCTGTGTGTACTTGACTGTGTACCTGACTGTGTACTGTGTGTACTTGACTGTGTCCTGTGTGTACCTGACTGTGTACCTGACTGTGTCCTGTGTGTACCTGACTGTGTACTGTGTGTACCTGACTGTGTACTGTGTGTACTCAGGGCTGCTCGTCAGTCAGCTGGTTCTGAGCTGCAGGACAGTTCTGGTTCGATGCCCTAACGGAGACGTGGCCAGGCGGTACGGCGTCTCGGACCGGAACCCCGCCGGAGATTACTGGAAGAAAGTACCTGGAAGCACCAACTGGTTGACGGGTGAGTCTCGACTGCTACATCTCTACTGGTTTATATTGATTTATTTGTTGTTATTTGTTGTTATTTGTTGTTATTTGTGTCCCAGTGACTCCGGATGACGAGCTGTGGGCGGTCACTCTGATTGGTGGGTTGTCCCGCCGCCTGACGAAGCTCCTCCCACAGACCCTCGGTAGACCTTCCCCCTCAGGCCCCTCCCTCAGCGGGGACGATGACGAATGGGAGCTCATCTGAGGCGTGAACATGGAGGCTGCTGGGATGGGACTTCATTTTGATTTCACCAAGAACGCACTTTATTCTGAAAGGACACAGGAACTCGCTCTGAAGGACCGTCTCTATTCCACTGGGAACCAGTTGAAAGACTCAAACTGGTTCCCCTGGTTACTTCCTCATGCTAACTATGACTTATATGGTTCAGACGGTCCATCAAAGGTGAACTAACTAGAGATTAAAACAGATTCTAAATCTACAAACGTTTAGATATTTAATCTCTGATACTGTCTTCTGTCGTGTCTGGTTCCACTGGTTCCACTGGTTAAACTGGTTCCACTGGTTCCACTGGTTCCTCTGGTTCCACTGGTTCCACTGGTTCCACTAGTTCCACTGGTTCCACTGGTTCCACTGGTTCCTCTGGTTCCACTGGTTCCACTGGTTAGACTGGTTCCACTGGTTCCACTGGTTAAACTGGTTCCACTGGTTAAACTGGTTCCACTGGTTAAACTGGTTCCATTGTTCCACTAGTTCCACTGGTTAAACTGGTCCGGTTCCACTGGTTAGACTAACCGGTGAAACTGATTGTTTGTGGTTCTTCTCCAGGGGGACGGATTAATGGAAATATGTAAAAATGTAATTAATGTTCTGTTGAAGTCGTTAAACTGAGATTAACCCTGGATTTATATCACACACTTCCCACCTGTGGTGTAAGCTGATTGGCTGCTGCAGACCAATCAGATGTCAGTGTAAACTCACCCGTAACTCAATAAACACAAAGAAACAGTCATCTGTTGTTCATGAAACATGGTGTGTGTGTGTGGTGTGTGTGTGTGTGTGTGTGTGTGTGTGTGTGTGTGTGGTGTGTGTGTGTGTGTGGTGTGTGTGTGTGTGTGTGTGTGTGTGTGTGTGTGGTGTGTGTGTGTGTGTGTGTGTGTGTGTGTGTGTGTGTGTGTGTGTGTGTGTGTGTGTGTGTGTGTGTGGTGTGTGTGTGTGTGTGTGTGTGTGTGTGTGTGTGTGTAACAGGAAGATCGTGAGCCACATGTTTTCAGATGAGTCTTTAATGGAACAGGACAGTGAAGGTCAATATGACCCATTCTTCATAAAGCACTTTAACGTCCATCAGAGGGAGGAGCCAATCCTTCCGTCTCCTCAGGGTCCTGAAGCCCGCCGGGTATCCTTCGTGTTTCAGTCTTTATTTACATCTATATACATCATAAGCACACCGTTTCCATGGTGACGATGACCTCACTGCCAGCTGTGCTGCTGCAGGAAGTCAGGCAGTGCGCTGATCTGACCCGGGCCGGACCGGGCCAAACACCTCAGGGCCTGCAGCAAGAGGGGGGGGCGGAGCCAGGCCAGACAGCCACCTGAAGACTTCGTTTCCCAGAAGGCATTGCCAGCGCTGCGGCTCGTCCTGAAGGCAGCAGAGCGGGGGGGGCGAGGGGAGGAAGAGCAGCAGGAAGTCCATGCAGCGCTGCGCCTGCCTGAGCTCTGAGGCGCTGCTGAGGCGCTGCAGCGCCCCCTCCAGGCCTGCGGGCGCAGCGCCGTGACTCAGCAGCAGCAGCAGGCAGTCGGAGCGAGACAGCTCCACCGCCAGATGCACCGCGCTCTTCCCTGCGTCCGCCGCGTGCGAGCAGCCCGCGCGGCCGTCCAGGAAGTCCCGCCTCTCGCCGCAGTCCTTCAGAGCCGCCAGCATCAGAGCCAGGATGTGCAGCCGGTCGTAGCGCACGGCCACGCTCAGGTGCGGCGCGCCCCCGCTGCAGCGGCAGAAGCTGCAGGGCGGGGCTCTGAGCGCGCGCACGGAGAAGCGCTGCAGCAGGAAGGAGGCGTAGTCCCGGTGGTCGTGGACCACGGCGTACAGCAGCGCCTCCGCGGGGAGGAAGCCTCGAGGCCCGTCCTGCCAGCTGAACGTCGCCATGCTGCGCTGCTCCTCCAGCCGCCACACCGGCAGCCGGTCCCGCACCGAGCAGTAGAACGAGAAGGACGTCCGTTCACACTCGCGCTGAGACGGAGACGAGGACAGGAAGTCCACCTGAGAGGGGACGAGCCAGGGCATGGTCACACCTGGGGGGGGGGTTTCAGAGAGAAGGTCACCTGAGGAAGAGAAGGGGACATTAACACACCTGAGGGGACATACACACACCTGAGGAGACATACACACACCTGAGGAGACATACACACACCTGAGGAGACATACACACACCTGAGGAGACACTAACACACCTGAGGAGACATACACACACCTGAGGAGACACTAACACACCTGAGGAGACATACACACACCTGAGGAGACACTAACACACCTGAGGAGACATACACACACCTGAGGAGACATACACACACCTGAGGAGACACTAACACACCTGAGGAGACATACACACACCTGAGGAGACATACACACACCTGAGGAGACACTAACACACCTGAGGAGACATACACACACCTGAGGAGACACTAACACACCTGAGGAGACACTAACACACCTGAGGAGACATACACACACCTGAGGAGACACTAACACACCTGAGGAGACATACACACATACCTGAGGAGACATACACACACCTGAGGAGACATACACACATGCCTGAGGAGACATACACACACCTGAGGAGACATACACACACCTGAGGAGACACTACACACACCTGAGGAGACATACACACACCTGAGGAGACACTAACACACCTGAGGAGACACTAACACACCTGAGGAGACATGCACACACCTGAGGAGACACTAACACACCTGAGGAGACACTAACACACCTGAGGAGACACTAACACACCTGAGGAGACATACACACACCTGAGGAGACATACACACACCTGAGGAGACATACACACACCTGAGGAGACATACACACACCTGAGGAGACATACACACACCTGAGGAGACATGCACACACCTGAGGAGACATACACACACCTGAGGAGACATACACACACCTGAGGAGACATACACACACCTGAAGGAGACGTGTAGGTCCTGCAGTCACAGTGTGTCTCTGAGTCTAACCTCAGTCCTCAGCCTCTTCTCCCTTTATACCCCCCCCCTGCCCCGTGTGGAGGTTATATTTACAGCCTGTTGCAGGAGGGGGGGGGTCGAGTGTCTCAAATGATCCACATAGCGAACATAGCGGCCTTCAGACGGTGCAGCAGGAAATACTATCCAGTAAACAACCTTCACCAATATTATTATTGTTGTTGTTATTATGGAGAGGACTCTTTAAAGTAGAGACGCTACATACTGATATACACCTGTACATCAGCAGGAGAGGACTCTTTAAAGTAGAGACACTACATACTGATATACACCTGAACCTCAGCAGGAGAGGACTCTTTAAAGTAGAGACACCACATACTGATATACACCTGAACATCAGCAGGAGAGGACTCTTTAAAGTAGAGACACTACATACTGATATACACCTGAACATCAGCAGGAGAGGACTCTTTAAAGTAGAGACACCACATACTGATATACACCTAAATGATATCCTGTCTGAGCATCAGTCAGGATTCAGAAAGAAACACAGCACCATCACTGCCACAATGAAAGTGGTGAATGACATTACTAGTATTTTAGATAATAAGCAGAGTTGAGCAGCTCTGTTTATTGACCTTTCCAAAGCGTTTCGACACGTTGATCATTGCATCTTAAAGCAGAGGCTACTCAGTATTGGCATATCCAGCCGTGCAGTGGGTGGTTTGTGAACTGCCTCTCTGAAAGGTCCCATGTGTTCACTTTGATGGACTGTCTTCTGAGTGGTTACACATTTCTAATGGTGTACCACAAGGTTCTGTTTTAGGACCACTTTTATTCTCCATATATATTAACAGCGTAGGTGAAAATGTGGATGAAGCTACTTTACATTTGTATGCGGATGATACCGTGATGTACTGTGCAGGTCCCTCCATTAAAGAGGCTGGTGTTAAATTACAAACAGTTTTCTAACACTACTCAGACTCAGCTCTCTGAACTAAAGCTTCTTTTAAATGTGGATCAAACCAAGGTAACGCTCTTTTCAAAAGCTACACAGACTCCAGAGCCTGTTTTAGATATTGTAACTACGCAAGGAACAAAACTTGAAGTTGTTGCCTGTTACAAATACCTGGGTATCTGCTTGATGATTGTCTCTCTTTTAAACTTCATGTCAATAACCTGCTTAGAGAGCTGAGGGTGAGGCTAGGGTTCTTTCTTTCAGAAACAAGTCCTGTTTCTCGCTTGAGGCCAGGAAAGAGGCTCTGTGACCTTTGACCTGTGCTGGACGATGGTGATTTGTTGTTTATTAATGCACCTGGCAATTACCTGAACAAATTGGATGCTGCGTATCACAGCGCTCTGAGATTTGTCACAAACTGTAAAGCGCTGACTCATCACTGTACACTGTATACCAAGGCAGGTTTACCATCACTCTCTGTACGGAGGCTCAGTCTCTGGTACACGTTTATCTACAGGTTTACCATCTCTCTCTGTACGGAGGCTCAGTCACTGGTACACGTTTATCTACAGGTTTACCATCTCTCTCTGTACGGAGGCTCAGTCACTGGTACACGTTTATCTACAGGTTTACCATCTCTCTCTGCACGGAGGCTCAGTCACTGGTACACGTTTATCTACAGGTTTACCATCACTCTCTGTACGGAGGCTCAGTCACTGGTACACGTTTATCTACAGGTTTACCATCTCTCTCTGTACGGAGGCTCAGTCTCTGGTACACGTTTATCTACAGGTTTACCATCTCTCTCTGTACGGAGGCTCAGTCTCTGGTACACGTTTATCTACAGGTTTACCATCTCTCTCTGTACGGAGGCTCAGTCTCTGGTACACGTTTATCTACAGGTTTACCATCTCTCTCTGTACGGAGGCTCAGTCACTGGTACACGTTTATCTACAGGTTTACCATCTCTCTCTGTACGGAGGCTCAGTCTCTGGTACACGTTTATCTACAGGTTTACCATCTCTCTCTGTACGGAGGCTCAGTCTCTGGTACACGTTCATCTACAGGTTTACCATCTCTCTGTACGGAGGCTCAGTCTCTGGTACACGTTTATCTACAGGTTTACCATCTCTCTCTGTACGGAGGCTCAGTCACTGGTACACGTTTATCTACAGGTTTACCATCTCTCTCTGTACGGAGGCTCAGTCTCTGGTACACGTTTATCTACAGGTTTACCATCTCTCTCTGTACGGAGGCTCAGTCTCTGGTACACGTTTATCTACAGGTTTACCATCTCTCTCTGTACGGAGGCTCAGTCACTGGTACACGTTTATCTACAGGTTTACCATCTCTCTCTGTACGGAGGCTCAGTCACTGGTACACGTTTATCTACAGGTTTACCATCACTCTCTGTACGGAGGCTCAGTCATTGGTACACGTTTATCTACAGGTTTACCATCTCTCTCTGTACGGAGGCTCAGTCATTGGTACACGTTTATCTACAGGTTTACCATCACTCTCTGTACGGAGGCTCAGTCACTGGTACACTTTTATTTATAAAGCTATGTTGGGTAAACTCCCGTATTATATCTGCTCTCTGATAACACAGAGAGTTGCAAGCAGCTGTTGTCTGAGGTCACATGATGTGGTCTTGTTAGATGTGCCAAGAGCAAGGACTGTCTCAGGTGAGACAGCTTTTATGTGCGCAGCTCCACTTGCTGGAACAATCTTCAGCAGGAAGTGAAACTGGGCGATCTCATTCCTCTGCATGTCTTAGAGCTAGGGTAAATGAAATGCTTGCTGATACAATGGGCACTTGTAAATGTCTGTAACTATGTATCCTGTAAATATAATGTATAATGTCCTTTATTGTTTATGTTTCATGTGGAACCTATATGCTGCAGGTCTGCCTTGAAAAGAGATCTATGATCTCAATGGGACCAATCTGGATAAATACAGGTTTGAAATGAAATGACACCTGAACATCAGCAGGAGAGGACTCTTTAAAGTAGAGACACCACATACTGATATACACCTGACATCAGCAGGAGAGGACTCTTTAAAGTAGAGACACCACATACTGATATACACCTGAACATCAGCAGGAGAGGACTCTTTAAAGTAGAGACACCACATACTGATATACACCTGAACATCAGCAGGAGAGGACTCTTTAAAGTAGAGACACCACATACTGATATACACCTGAACATCAGCAGGAGAGGACTCTTTAAAGTAGAGACTACATACTGATATACACCTGAACATCAGCAGGAGAGGACTCTTTAAAGTAGAGACACTACATACTGATATACACCTGAACATCAGCAGGAGAGGACTCTTTAAAGTAGAGACTACATACTGATATACACCTGAACATCAGCAGGAGAGGACTCTTTAAAGTAGAGACTACATACTGATATACACCTGAACATCAGCAGGAGAGGACTCTTTAAAGTAGAGACACTGCATACTGATATACACCTGAACATCAGCAGGAGAGCACTCTTTAAAGTAGAGACACTGCATACTGATATACACCTGAACATCAGCAGGAGAGGACTCTTTAAAGTAGAGACACCACATACTGATATACACCTGAACATCAGCAGGAGAGGACTCTTTAAAGTAGAGACACTACATACTGATATACACCTGAACATCAGCAGGAGAGGACTCTTTAAAGTAGAGACACTACATACTGATATACACCTGAACATCAGCAGGAGAGGACTCTTTAAAGTAGAGACACTACATACTGATATACACCTGAACATCAGCAGGAGAGGACTCTTTAAAGTAGAGACACTACATACTGATATACACCTGAACATCAGCAGGAGAGGACTCTTTAAAGTAGAGACACTACATACTGATATACACCTGAACATCAGCAGGAGAGGACTCTTTAAAGTAGAGACTACATACTGATATACACCTGAACATCAGCAGGAGAGGACTCTTTAAAGTAGAGACACTGCATACTGATATACACCTGAACATCAGCAGGAGAGCACTCTTTAAAGTAGAGACACTGCATACTGATATACACCTGAACATCAGCAGGAGAGGACTCTTTAAAGTAGAGACACCACATACTGATATACACCTGAACATCAGCAGGAGAGGACTCTTTAAAGTAGAGACTACATACTGATATACACCTGAACATCAGCAGGAGAGGACTCTTTAAAGTAGAGAACTACATACTGATATACACCTGAACATCAGCAGGAGAGGACTCTTTAAAGTAGAGACTACATACTGATATACACCTGAACATCAGCAGGAGAGGACTCTTTAAAGTAGAGACACCACATACTGATATACACCTGAACATCAGCAGGAGAGCACTCTTTAAAGTAGAGACACCACATACTGATATACACCTGAACATCAGCAGGAGAGGACTCTTTAAAGTAGAGACTACATACTGATATACACCTGAACATCAGCAGGAGAGGACTCTTTAAAGTAGAGACACCACATACTGATATACACCTGAACATCAGCAGGAGAGGACTCTTTAAAGTAGAGACTACATACTGATATCCACCTGAACATCAGCAGGAGAGGACTCTTTAAAGTAGAGACACTACATACTGATATACACCTGAACATCAGCAGGAGAGGACTCTTTAAAGTAGAGACTACATACTGATATCCACCTGAACATCAGCAGGAGAGGACTCTTTAAAGTAGAGACACTACATACTGATATACACCTGAACATCAGCAGGAGAGGACTCTTTAAAGTAGAGACGCTACATACTGATATACACCTGAACATCAGCAGGGAGAGGACTCTTTAAAGTAGAGACACTACATACTGATATACACCTGAACATCAGCAGGAGAGGACTCTTTAAAGTAGAGACACTACATACTGATATACACCTGAACATCAGCAGGAGAGGACTCTTTAAAGTAGAGACACTACATACTGATATACACCTGAACATCATCAGGAGAGGACTCTTTAAAGTAGAGACACTACATACTGATATACACCTGAACATCAGCAGGAGAGGACTCTTTAAAGTAGAGACACTACATACTGATATACACCTGAACATCAGCAGGAGAGGACTCTTTAAAGTAGAGACACTACATACTGATATACACCTGAACATCAGCAGGAGAGGACTCTTTAAAGTAGAGACACTACATACTGATATACACCTGAACATCAGCAGGAGAGGACTCTTTAAAGTAGAGACACTACATACTGATATACACCTGAACATCATCAGGAGAGGACTCTTTAAAGTAGAGACACTACATACTGATATACACCTGAACATCAGCAGGAGAGGACTCTTTAAAGTAGAGACACTACATACTGATATACACCTGAACATCAGCAGGAGAGGACTCTTTAAAGTAGAGACACTACATACTGATATACACCTGAACATCAGCAGGAGAGGACTCTTTAAAGTAGAGACACTACATACTGATATACACCTGCACATCAGCAGGAGAGGACTCTTTAAAGTAGAGACACTACATACTGATATACACCTGAACATCAGCAGGAGAGGACTCTTTAAAGTAGAGACTACATACTGATATACACCTGAACATCAGCAGGAGAGGACTCTTTAAAGTAGAGACACCACATACTGATATACACCTGAACATCAGCAGGAGAGCACTCTTTAAAGTAGAGACACCACATACTGATATACACCTGAACATCAGCAGGAGAGGACTCTTTAAAGTAGAGACTACATACTGATATACACCTGAACATCAGCAGGAGAGGACTCTTTAAAGTAGAGACACCACATACTGATATACACCTGAACATCAGCAGGAGAGGACTCTTTAAAGTAGAGACTACATACTGATATCCACCTGAACATCAGCAGGAGAGGACTCTTTAAAGTAGAGACACTACATACTGATATACACCTGAACATCAGCGGGAGAGGACTCTTTAAAGTAGAGACTACATACTGATATCCACCTGAACATCAGCAGGAGAGGACTCTTTAAAGTAGAGACTACATACTGATATCCACCTGAACATCAGCAGGAGAGGACTCTTTAAAGTAGAGACACTACATACTGATATACACCTGAACATCATCAGGAGAGGACTCTTTAAAGTAGAGACGCTACATACTGATATACACCTGAACATCAGCGGGAGAGGACTCTTTAAAGTAGAGACACTACATACTGATATACACCTGAACATCAGCAGGAGAGGACTCTTTAAAGTAGAGACACTACATACTGATATACACCTGAACATCAGCAGGAGAGGACTCTTTAAAGTAGAGACACTACATACTGATATACACCTGAACATCATCAGGAGAGGACTCTTTAAAGTAGAGACACTACATACTGATATACACCTGAACATCAGCAGGAGAGGACTCTTTAAAGTAGAGACACTACATACTGATATACACCTGAACATCAGCAGGAGAGGACTCTTTAAAGTAGAGACACTACATACTGATATACACCTGAACATCAGCAGGAGAGGACTCTTTAAAGTAGAGACACTACATACTGATATACACCTGAACATCAGCAGGAGAGGACTCTTTAAAGTAGAGACACTACATACTGATATACACCTGAACATCATCAGGAGAGGACTCTTTAAAGTAGAGACACTACATACTGATATACACCTGAACATCAGCAGGAGAGGACTCTTTAAAGTAGAGACACTACATACTGATATACACCTGAACATCAGCAGGAGAGGACTCTTTAAAGTAGAGACACTACATACTGATATACACCTGAACATCAGCAGGAGAGGACTCTTTAAAGTAGAGACACTACATACTGATATACACCTGCACATCAGCAGGAGAGGACTCTTTAAAGTAGAGACACTACATACTGATATACACCTGAACATCAGCAGGAGAGGACTCTTTAAAGTAGAGACACTACATACTGATATACACCTGAACATCAGCAGGAGAGGACTCTTTAAAGTAGAGACACTACATACTGATATACACCTGAACAACACATCCTCACTCCCAGGTCGGCCTATGTTGACGTTATGTCAAGTCCCCTGTCGGTTTTCTCCAACGCAAGGGGCCCTTAGCGTCCATTTCCAGCTTTCCGGGATGTCCACATGCTTCTATGGACGCTCATGGAAGCACGGCATTCGTTTGTGTCGCTGCCCTTAAAGGCAATGTGAGCGTCCATTCTCATTGGATAACGGAGAATTGTACACCCGGAAGTAAGTATTCCCCTTACTGTGGATTGATGTCAGTGATATCTGCACTACTCATCCACTAACTCCAGAGTATCCTTGTTGATTACACAACATGGATTGGTTTAAATTGTGTGCAATGCTTTTGTATTTTTCTCCTTCGATTCGGAGAAACAAATATTTGTTCTGAGTAAAGGATGGCAGAAGACACTACACTACCCAGAATCCCCAGCTATCGTTTGGACTACACCATGTGCTCTGTTTGACAAACCCCGTGATAGTCCTCGAGCTCTGTGATTGGAGACCGTAGAACAGCACTTGAAATGGGATGGAACCACGGCAGACTGTCCACAACTGGATTAGAACGGGTCCACCGCGTCCCCCCTCCCCCACCCCGTCCCCCCCTCCCCCACTCCGTCCCCAGAACTACACATGCTGGCTGTTCTGTTCGCAACATGTTCTCTATGGCACGTCTCTGCTGGGAGTTGTAGTTTTAAAAGACGTTTTCGTATTTCCCGTAATAAGAAGTTGCCAGTATTAAACTGTGTACATCCCTGGAGGTTTAGGGGACAGGAAACACTCACATTTAAAACATATCATTAATAAATGGGTGGAAATTGCTTGAGCCCATAATGGGCAGTATTAATATATATACCCACATGCCAGCTCAGGTCAGAAGAGCTTTATGTAACAGCTGGTCTTATGTCTGTGCCCCCTGCTGTTCATCGATGAGCCTGAAACATGCACTTGTCAAGGTTCAGAGGCAAATGTTGCAAATATGGCAGGAGCCATCGATCAGCTTAAGATATACTTTATTGATCCCAAGTTGGAACATTTGCGTTACATCAGCATGTGTAACAGTTAAATATGCAGTGGTGTTTATTTGTAAATCATTTAGTATAATCACACAAATTCTGTGTTTTATATTCAACAATTCTGTGTTCTTTATTTATTGATTGTTCAATACCTGACAAGGCCGGAGATGAAATATCTGCATCTTATAAGAGTATAATACATTATGTATAATATCAGTTAAAATAAGTGCTTCAACATAGTTAACATTGCTGGAGGTATGCACACATACTGATAGATGTCTTGTAATGCACTGTTGAGGAACCTGCAACCCAAGTTTTCATTCAGTGCAGAACTACACCACAGTTGTGTAGGCCGATATGATATGTCAATAAACCTTAGAACATCTTGAAATCTTGAACGGGATGTGCAAAATAGTCATTACATACAGTCTTTAATTAACTATTAGTAGAGAATAACGAGTAATGAATATACTTTATAGGGATCGTATTAATATCTAATAATAAAAATAATTCAATTCAATAACATGCTTTAACCACCAGGTGTCCCTTTCTATCAGCTGTGCACCTTTATGGTGTAAATACAGCCTACCTACCGATTGGATCAAATATAAAAGTGAGCCGAATTAGTGTTGATACTGCAAGGAGACGCATTGTGTGAAAATAAATGTAAGATGTTGTTTAATGGCTGATATATTTATGATCCACGTCACGTTTTCAGTTCCTCATCTTTGTCTTCTCATCAGGGCTATAAATACAGAACTACGGCAGATATGTAATATTTAATGCAGCCGAACCGTGTATTACAATGCCGTTATGTGATGACTTCCAAAGAGAAAAGCAAGCACACTCGGAATAAGGTATTATTATTATTTGGGTCTGTTTCCGGTATTTGTTAATGACGATGTGCTGTGAGATGTGAGACTGGAATTGCACAGGGGGGAAATAACGTAGGCTATCTTTAGATGCGGATTGTGTTAAACTAATATGTTTGCGCTGTGGACCAACACTACACACTGACGGGGAAGGGGGTAGCAATAAAGATAACACCATTAAACAGTTACACAACAGAACAGAAATAATATCGATAGCAGCGTCCCTAGCAACCACCTTGGTAACAATGAAAACGTCGCGATTTCCTGAAGTAATCTTCGTAATAACTAGCAAACTAAAGATCATGTGCATCCACTGCACACATAATCTGAAACAACAACTCATATTTCTCGCATCAAATGACATCAAAACGCATTTTAAAGCCACACTAACTTTAAAATAGGCTTTTTACACCCAGAATAAAACGAAGTTCGGCCATGTTTTCTTTTCCTGCAGGGAGACATTTGGAGATCACGTGACGTCAAACAGAGCACATGGTGTAGGCCAAACGATAGCTGGGGATTCTGGGTAGTGTAGTGTCTTCTGCCATCCTTTACTCCAAAATAATATTTGTTTCTCCGAATCGAAGGAGAAAAATACAAAAGCATTGCTCACAATTTAAACTAATCCATGTTGTGTAATCAACAAGGATACTCTGGAGTTAGTGGATGAGTAGTGCAGATATCACTGACATCAATCCACAGTATGGGGAATACTTACTTCCGGGTGTACAATTCTCCGTTATCCAATGAGAATGGACGCTCACATTGCCTTTAAGGGCAGCCGACACAAACGAATGCCGTGCTTCCATGAGCGTCCATAGAAGCATGTGGACACCCCGGAAAGCTGGAAATGGACGCTAAGGCCCCCCCTTGCGTTGGAGAAAACCGACAGGGGACTTGACATAACGTCAACATAGGCCGACCTGGGAGTGAGGATGTGTTGACCTGAACATCAGCAGGAGAGGACTCTTTAAAGTAGAGACACTACATACTGATATACACCTGAACATCAGCAGGAGAGGACTCTTTAAAGTAGAGACACTAGATACTGATATACACCTGAACATCAGCAGGAGAGGACTCTTTAAAGTAGAGACACTACATACTGATATACACCTGCACATCAGCGGGAGAGGACTCTTTAAAGTAGAGACACTACATCCTGATATATACACCTGAACATCAGCAGGAGAGGACTCTTTAAAGTAGAGACACTACATACTGATATACACCTGAACATCAGCAGGAGAGGACTCTTTAAAGTAGAGACACTACATACTGATATACACCTGAACATCAGCAGGAGAGGACTCTTTAAAGTAGAGACACTAGATACTGATATACACCTGAACATCAGCAGAGAGGACTCTTTAAAGTAGAGACACTACATACTGATATACACCTGCACATCAGCGGGAGAGGACTCTTTAAAGTAGAGACACTACATACTGATATACACCTGCACATCAGCAGGAGAGGACTCTTTAAAGTAGAGACACTACATACTGATATACACCTGAACATCAGCGGGAGAGGACTCTTTAAAGTAGAGACACTACATACTGATATACACCTGAACATCAGCGGGAGAGGACTCTTTAAAGTAGAGACACTACATACTGATATACACCTGAACATCAGCGGGAGAGGACTCTTTAAAGTAGAGACACTACATACTGATATACACCTGAACATCAGCGGGAGAGGACTCTTTAAAGTAGAGACACTACATACTGATATACACCTGAACATCAGCGGGAGAGGACTCTTTAAAGTAGAGACACTACATACTGATATACACCTGAACATCAGCGGGAGAGGACTCTTTAAAGTAGAGACACTACATACTGATATACACCTGAACATCAGCGGGAGAGGACTCTTTAAAGTAGAGACACTACATACTGATATACACCTGACCATCAGCGGGAGAGGACTCTTTAAAGTAGAGACACTACATACTGATATACACCTGAACATCAGCGGGAGAGGACTCTTTAAAGTAGAGACACTACATACTGATATACACCTGAACATCAGCGGGAGAGGACTCTTTAAAGTAGAGACACTACATACTGATATAAACCTGCACATCAGCAGGAGAGGACTCTTTAAAGTAGAGACACTACATACTGATATAAACCTGCACATCAGCAGGAGAGGACTCTTTAAAGTAGAGACACTACATACTGATATAAACCTGAACATCAGCAGGAGAGGACTCTTTAAAGTAGAGACACTACATACTGATATACACCTGAACATCAGCAGGAGAGGACTCTTTAAAGTAGAGACACTAGATACTGATATACACCTGAACATCAGCAGGAGAGGACTCTTTAAAGTAGAGACACTACATACTGATATACACCTGCACATCAGCGGGAGAGGACTCTTTAAAGTAGAGACACTACATCCTGATATACACCTGAACATCAGCGGGAGAGGACTCTTTAAAGTAGAGACACTACATACTGATATACACCTGAACATCAGCATGAGAGGACTCTTTAAAGTAGAGACACTACATCCTGATATACACCTGAACATCAGCGGGAGAGGACTCTTTAAAGTAGAGACACTACATACTGATATCCACCTGAACATCAGCGGGAGAGGACTCTTTAAAGTAGAGACACTACATACTGATATACACCTGAACATCAGCGGGAGAGGACTCTTTAAAGTAGAGACACTACATACTGATATACACCTGACCATCAGCGGGAGAGGACTCTTTAAAGTAGAGACACTACATACTGATATACACCTGAACATCAGCGGGAGAGGACTCTTTAAAGTAGAGACACTACATACTGATATACACCTGAACATCAGCGGGAGAGGACTCTTTAAAGTAGAGACACTACATACTGATATAAACCTGCACATCAGCAGGAGAGGACTCTTTAAAGTAGAGACACTACATACTGATATAAACCTGCACATCAGCAGGAGAGGACTCTTTAAAGTAGAGACACTACATACTGATATAAACCTGAACATCAGCAGGAGAGGACTCTTTAAAGTAGAGACACTACATACTGATATAAACCTGAACATCAGCGGGAGAGGACTCTTTAAAGTAGAGACACTACATACTGATATACACCTGACCATCAGCGGGAGAGGACTCTTTAAAGTAGAGACACTACATACTGATATACACCTGAACATCAGCGGGAGAGGACTCTTTAAAGTAGAGACACTACATACTGATATACACCTGAACATCAGCAGGAGAGGACTCTTTAAAGTAGAGACACTACATACTGATATAAACCTGCACATCAGCGGGAGAGGACTCTTTAAAGTAGAGACACTACATACTGATATAAATCTGCACATCAACGGGAGAGGACTCTTTAAAGTAGAGACACTATATACTGATATAAACCTGAACATCAGCGGGAGAGGACTCTTTAAAGTAGAGACACTACATACTGATATACACCTGAACATCAGCGGGAGAGGACTCTTTAAAGTAGAGATACTACATACTGATATAAACCTGAACATCAGCGGGAGAGGACTCTTTAAAGTAGAGACACTACATACTGATATACACCTGAACATCAGCAGGAGAGGACTCTTTAAAGTAGAGACACTACATACTGATATAAACCTGCACATCAGCAGGAGAGGACTCTTTAAAGTAGAGACACTACATACTGATATAAACCTGCACATCAGCAGGAGAGGACTCTTTAAAGTAGAGACACTACATACTGATATACACCTGAACATCAGCAGGAGAGGACTCTTTAAAGTAGAGACACTACATACTGATATACACCTGCACATCAGCGGGAGAGGACTCTTTAAAGTAGAGACACTACATACTGATATACACCTGCACATCAGCAGGAGAGGACTCTTTAAAGTAGAGACACTACATACTGATATACACCTGAACATCAGCGGGAGAGGACTCTTTAAAGTAGAGACACTACATACTGATATACACCTGAACATCAGCGGGAGAGGACTCTTTAAAGTAGAGACACTACATACTGATATACACCTGAACATCAGCGGGAGAGGACTCTTTAAAGTAGAGACACTACATACTGATATACACCTGAACATCAGCGGGAGAGGACTCTTTAAAGTAGAGACACTACATACTGATATACACCTGAACATCAGCGGGAGAGGACTCTTTAAAGTAGAGACACTACATACTGATATACACCTGACCATCAGCGGGAGAGGACTCTTTAAAGTAGAGACACTACATACTGATATACACCTGAACATCAGCGGGAGAGGACTCTTTAAAGTAGATACACTACATACTGATATACACCTGAACATCAGCAGGAGAGGACTCTTTAAAGTAGAGACACTACATACTGATATACACCTGAACATCAGCAGGAGAGGACTCTTTAAAGTAGAGACGCTACATACTGATATAAACCTGAACATCAGCAGGAGAGGACTCTTTAAAGTAGAGACACTACATACTGATATACACCTGAACATCAGCGGGAGAGGACTCTTTAAAGTAGAGACACTACATACTGATATACACCTGAACATCAGCAGGAGAGGACTCTTTAAAGTAGAGACACTACATACTGATATACACCTGAACATCAGCAGGAGAGGACTCTTTAAAGTAGAGACACTACATACTGATATAAACCTGAACATCAGCAGGAGAGGACTCTTTAAAGTAGAGACACTACATACTGATATACACCTGAACACCAGCAGGAGAGGACTCTTTAAAGTAGAGACACTACATACTGATATACACCTGAACATCAACAGGAGAGGACTCTTTAAAGTAGAGACACTCCATACTGATATACACCTGAACATCAGCAGGAGAGGACTCTTTAAAGTAGAGACACTACATGCTGATATACACCTGAACATCAGCGGGAGAGGACTCTTTAAAGTAGAGACACTATAGTATCTCTACTGGTTTCATTGGGCTCGATAGATCAATATAATTGAGTAATAATGTACTCAGTGATTCTCTGTAATATTTCCTAACGGAAGCAGATATTGTGGAACACGCTTTACTCTCTGTACTCCCTGTACTCCCTGTACTCCCTGTACTCCCTGTGCTCCCTGTACTCTGTGTACTCCCTGTACTCCCTGTGCTCCCTGTACTCACTGTGCTCCCTGTACTCCCTGTGCTCTCTTTACTCCCTGTACTCTGTGTACTCCCTGTACTCTGTGTACTCCCTGTGCTCTCTGTAATCCCTGTACTCTGTGTACTCCCTGTACTCCCTGTGCTCTCTGTAGTCCCTACTGTGTACTCTCTGTACTCTCTATACTCTCTGTACTCCCTGTACTCTGTTTACTCCCTGTACTCCCTGTACTCTCTGTACTCCCTGTGCTCTCTGTAGTCCCTACTGTGTACTCTCTGTACTCTCTGTACTCCCTGTGCTCTCTGTAGTCCCTACTGTGTACTCTCTGTACTCTCTGTACTCCCTGTGCTCTCTGTAGTCCCTACTGTGTACTCTCTGTACTCCCTGTACTCTGTTTACTCCCTGTACTCTCTGTATTCTCTGTACTCCCTGTGCTCTCTGTAGTCCCTACTGTGTACTCTCTGTACTCTCTGTACTCCCTGTGCTCTCTGTAGTCCCTTCTGTGTACTCTCTGTACTCTCTGTACTCCCTGTGCTCTCTGTAGTCCCTTCTGTGTACTCTCTGTACTCTCTGTACTCCCTGTGCTCTCAGTAGTCCCTACTGTGTACTCTCTGTACTCTCTGTACTCCCTGTGCTCTCTGTAGTCCCTACGGTGTACTCTCTGTACTCCCTGTACTCTGTTTACTCCCTGTACTCTCTGTACTCTCTGTACTCCCTGTGCTCTCTGTAGTCCCTACGGTGTACTCTCTGTACTCCCTGTACTCTCTGTACTCCCTGTGCTCTCTGTAGTCCCTACTGTGTACTCTCTGTACTCTGTGTACTCCCTGTACTCCCTACGGTGTACTCCCTGTACTCCCTACGGTGTACTCCCTGTACTCTGTGCACTTCCTGTGGTTGGTATATTAGAATATTAATCAGTTATTATTTAAAGTATTTTTATTTCCTCTTCCTGTATTTATTGTCTGTTATTAAACTCTGTGTATCCAACACATTCACTTTAGATCCTAGATGTAAACTCAGGAAGTTTTAACACACACACACACACACACACGCGCACACACACACACAACACACATAGGAACAACACACACCCAGGAACAAACTCAGCTGATCAGTTGCAGTGTGTTTCTCTCTTCACTTTATTGACCGGCCGTGTGTGTGCGTGTGTGCGTGCGTGTTGAGTTGTGTGTCGGTCCGGTTCTGTCCGGCTGGTTCCGGAACTCAGTCCCCGGTGTGCAGCGTCAGTCTCTCGGGTTCAGAGTGTTAGCATCTCTCGGCTCTTTAGCTGTTAGCTATTCGCAGCTAAGCTAACTGTTAGCCTCAGTTAGCAACTAGCTGTTAGCCTCGGTTCTCCTGATGCCGGCGATGCTGGAGAGGAACCCGGAGGGGAAGAGGAGAGGCCGGGCCGGCGGCAGCGGCCCCGGGGCAGCGGGCCTCCCCGCCGGGAAGAGCCTGTCCGGGAATGGAACCACCAGCAGCTGCTGGGAAGAAGAAGGCTCCGGGTCCAGCAGCGACGAGGAGCATGGTGGGTAGCCTCGAACACTAGTACTGTGTGTAGTACTGTGTGTGGTACTGTGTGTACTCTGAGCACCACCGTGTGTTTCTGTGTGCAGGTGGAGGGGGGATGCGGGTCGGGACGCAGTACCAGGCCGTGGTTCCGGACTTTGACCCGGGTAAGAGAGTAAACCGGGCTCGGTGGACCGCGGGCGGAGGGGTAGCCTCGAACACCTCTGAAGTACAGAGGAGTGTCCCGAGGTCCAGAACCAGAACTCTGGTCCAGACTGACTTATTATTCATTTCATTAGATTAGATTACATTATATTATATGTCATTTTAGTGGTTATTACACAAGACCAGATCTGTGTGTGTGTGTGTGTGTGTGTGGTGTGTGTGTGTGTGTGTGTGTGTGTGTGTGTGTGTGTGTGTGTGTGTGTGTGTGTGTGTGTGTGTGTGTGTGTGTGTGTGTGTGTGTGTGTGTGTGTGTGTGTGTGTGTGTGGCAGGTTTGACTGGATTTGTTCCTGTTTTTACTCCAGTTTGAGAGAACTCACAGGAAGTTACAGAGAAACTCAAGATATGAATAAATGTGAAATGATAGTGCGGTCACTTCTCTCAAGTGATTGAAACCTCACAAAGAACTGTGTGTGTGTGTGTGTGTGTGTGTGTGTGTGTGTGTGTGTTTAGACGTGGCGCAGGAGGCTCACCTCAGAGAGAACCTCGGCATGCTGGTGTGGATCCCGAGCAGCGCTCTGCTCCAGACTCAATGTAAGTCATCCAGGTGTGTGTGTGCTCCAGGTGTGTGTGTGATCCAGGTGTGTGTGTGATCCAGGTGTGTGTGTGATCCAGGTGTGTGTGTGATCCAGGTGTGTGTGTGATCCAGGTGTGTGCTCCAGGTGTGTGTGTGATCCAGGTGTGCGCTCCAGGTGTGTGTGATCCAGGTGTGTGCGCTCCAGGTGTGTGTGTGTGATCCAGGTGTGTGTGTGATCCAGGTGTGTGCGCTCCAGGTGTGTGTGTGTGCTCCAGGTGTGCGCTCCAGGTGTGTGTGATCCAGGTGTGCCCTCCAGGTGTGTGTGATCCAGGTGTGTGTGATCCAGGTGTGTGCGATCCAGGTGTGTGCGCTCCAGGTGTGTGCGATCCAGGTGTGTGTGATCCAGATGTGTGTGTGTGTGATCCAGGTGTGTGTGATCCAGGTGTGTGATCCAGGTGTGTGTGATCCAGGTGTGTGTGATCCAGGTGTGTGTGTGTGTGATCCAGGTGTGTGTGATCCAGGTGTGTGTGATCCAGGTGTGTGTGTGTGATCCAGGTGTGTGTGCTCCAGGTGTGTGTGTGTGATCCATGTGTGTGTGTGCTCCAGGTGTGTGTGATCCAGGTGTGTGTGATCCAGGTGTTTGTGATCCAGGTGTGTGTGATCCAGGTGTGTGTGATCCAGGTGTGTGTGATCCAGGTGTGTGTGATCCAGGTGTGTGCTCCAGGTGTGTGTGATCCAGGTGTGTGCGATCCAGGTGTGTGTGTGTGATCCAGGTGTGTGTGCTCCAGGTGTGTGTGTGTGATCCAGGTGTGTGTGATCCAGGTGTGCGATCCAGGTGTGTGCGATCCAGGTGTGTGTGCTCCAGGTGTGTGCGATCCAGGTGTGTGCGATCCAGGTGTGTGATCCAGGTGTGTGTGATCCAGGTGTGTGTGATCCAGGTGTGTGCGATCCAGGTGTGTGTGTGATCCAGTGTGTGATCCAGGTGTGTGATCCAGGTGTGTGCGATCCAGGTGTGTGGGTGTGATCCAGGTGTGCGATCCAGGTGTGTGTGATCCAGGTGTGTGTGTGCGATCCAGGTGTGTGTGATCCAGGTGTGTGTGATCCAGGTGTGTGCGATCCAGGTGTGTGTGTGTGCTCCAGGTGTGTGTGCTCCAGGTGTGTGTGTGTGATCCAGGTGTGTGCGATCCAGGTGTGTGTGTGTGATCCAGGTGTGTGTGATCCAGGTGTGTGTGATGCAGGTGTGTGTGCTCCAGGTGTGTGCGATCCAGGTGTGTGCGATCCAGGTGTGTGTGCTGCAGGTGTGTGTGATGCAGGTGTGTGTGCTCCAGGTGTGTGCGATCCAGGTGTGTGCGATCCAGGTGTGTGTGATCCAGGTGATCCAGGTGTGTGTGATCCAGGTGTGTGCGCTCCAGGTGTGTGCGCTCCAGGTGTGTGTGATCCAGGTGTGTGTGATCCAGGTGTGTGCGCTCCAGGTGTGTGTGATCCAGGTGTGTGTGATCCAGGTGTGTGTGATCCAGGTGTGTGTGATCCAGGTGTGTGTGATGCAGGTGTGTGATCCAGGTGTGTGTGATGCAGGTGTGTGATCCAGGTGTGTGTGCTCCAGGTGTGTGCGATCCAGGTGTGTGCGCTCCAGGTGTGTGTGATCCAGGTGTGTGTGATCCAGGTGTGTGTGATCCAGGTGTGTGTGATCCAGGTGTGTGCGATCCAGGTGTGTGCGCTCCAGTTGTGTGCGCTCCAGGTGTGTGTGATCCAGGTGTGTGTGATCCAGGTGTGTGTGATCCAGGTGTGTGTGTGTGCTCCAGGTGTGTGCGATCCAGGTGTGTGCGCTCCAGGTGTGTGATCCAGGTGTGTGTGATCCAGGTGTGTGTGCGATCCAGGTGTGTGTGATGCAGGTGTGTGTGATCCAGGTGTGTGCGATCCAGGTGTGTGTGATGCAGGTGTGTGTGCGATGCAGGTGTGTGTGATCCAGGTGTGTGCGATCCAGGTGTGTGTGATCCAGGTGTGTGATCCAGGTGTGTGTGATCCAGGTGTGTGATCCAGGTGTGTGCGATCCAGGTGTGTGCGATCCAGGTGTGTGTGCGATCCAGGTGTGTGTGATCCAGGTGTGTGTGATCCAGGTGTGTGTGCGATCCAGGTGTGTGTGATCCAGGTGTGTGTGATGCAGGTGTGTGCGCTCCAGGTGTGTGCGATCCAGGTGTGTGTGCTCCAGGTGTGTGTGTGTGATCCAGGTGTGTGTGATCCAGGTGTTTGTGATCCAGGTGTGTGCGATCCAGGTGTGTGCGATCCAGGTGTGTGCGATCCAGATGTGTGTGTGTGATCCAGGTGTGTGATCCAGGTGTGTGTGATCCAGGTGTGTGATCCAGGTGTGTGTGATGCAGGTGTGTGCGCTCCAGGTGTGTGCGATCCAGGTGTGTGATCCAGGTGTGTGCGATGCAGGTGTGTGTGATCCAGGTGTGTGCGATCCAGGTGTGTGTGCTCCAGGTGTGTGTGCTCCAGGTGTGTGTGTGTGATCCAGGTGTGTGCGATCCAGGTGTGTGTGTGTGATCCAGGTGTGTGTGATCCAGGTGTGTGTGATGCAGGTGTGTGTGCTCCAGGTGTGTGCGATCCAGGTGTGTGCGATCCAGGTGTGTGTGCTGCAGGTGTGTGTGATGCAGGTGTGTGTGCTCCAGGTGTGTGCGATCCAGGTGTGTGCGATCCAGGTGTGTGTGATCCAGGTGATCCAGGTGTGTGTGATCCAGGTGTGTGCGCTCCAGGTGTGTGCGCTCCAGGTGTGTGTGATCCAGGTGTGTGTGATCCAGGTGTGTGCGCTCCAGGTGTGTGTGATCCAGGTGTGTGTGATCCAGGTGTGTGTGATCCAGGTGTGTGTGATCCAGGTGTGTGTGATGCAGGTGTGTGATCCAGGTGTGTGTGATCCAGGTGTGTGTGATGCAGGTGTGTGATCCAGGTGTGTGTGCTCCAGGTGTGTGCGATCCAGGTGTGTGCGCTCCAGGTGTGTGATCCAGGTGTGTGTGATCCAGGTGTGTGTGATCCAGGTGTGTGCGATCCAGGTGTGTGCGCTCCAGTTGTGTGCGCTCCAGTTGTGTGCGCTCCAGGTGTGTGTGATCCAGGTGTGTGTGATCCAGGTGTGTGATCCAGGTGTGTGTGTGTGCTCCAGGTGTGTGCGATCCAGGTGTGTGCGCTCCAGGTGTGTGATCCAGGTGTGTGTGATCCAGGTGTGTGTGCGATCCAGGTGTGTGTGATGCAGGTGTGTGTGATCCAGGTGTGTGCGATCCAGGTGTGTGTGATGCAGGTGTGTGTGCGATGCAGGTGTGTGTGATCCAAGTGTGTGCGATCCAGGTGTGTGTGATCCAGGTGTGTGATCCAGGTGTGTGTGATCCAGGTGTGTGTGATCCAGGTGTGTGATCCAGGTGTGTGCGATCCAGGTGTGTGCGATCCAGGTGTGTGTGCGATCCAGGTGTGTGTGATCCAGGTGTGTGTGATCCAGGTGTGTGTGCGATGCAGGTGTGTGTGATCCAGGTGTGTGTGATGCAGGTGTGTGCGCTCCAGGTGTGTGCGATCCAGGTGTGTGTGCTCCAGGTGTGTGTGTGATCCAGGTGTGTGTGATCCAGGTGTTTGCGATCCAGGTGTGTGCGATCCAGGTGTGTGCGATCCAGGTGTGTGCGATCCAGATGTGTGTGTGTGATCCAGGTGTGTGATCCAGGTGTGTGTGATCCAGGTGTGTGATCCAGGTGTGTGTGATGCAGGTGTGTGCGCTCCAGGTGTGTGCGATCCAGGTGTGTGTGATCCAGGTGTGTGCGATGCAGGTGTGTGCGATGCAGGTGTGTGTGATCCAGGTGTGTGTGATCCAGGTGTGTGTGATCCAGGTGTGTGCGATCCAGGTGTGTGCGATCCAGGTGTGTGCGATCCAGATGTGTGTGATCCAGGTGTGTGTGTGTCATCCAGGTGTGTGTGATCCAGGTGTGTGTGTGTGTGTGTGATCCAGGTGTGTGTGTGTGATCCAGGTGTGTGCGATGCAGGTGTGTGTGATGCAGGTGTCTGTGCTCCAGGTGTGTGCTCCAGGTGTGTGTGATGCAGGTGTGTGCTCCAGGTGTGTGTGATCCAGGTGTGTGTGATCCAGGTGTGTGTGTGTGATCCAGGTGTGTGTGATGCAGGTGTGTGCGATCCAGGTGTGTGCGATCCAGGTGTGTGTGCTCCAGGTGTGTGTGATCCAGGTGTGTGTGATCCAGGTGTGTGTGTGTGATCCAGGTGTGTGTGATGCAGGTGTGTGCGATCCAGGTGTGTGCGATCCAGGTGTGTGTGCTCCAGGTGTGTGTGATGCAGGTGTGTGCTCCAGGTGTGTGTGCTCCAGGTGTGTGTGATCCAGGTGTGTGTGATCCAGGTGTGTGTGTGTGATCCAGGTGTGTGTGTGATGCAGGTGTGTGCGATCCAGGTGTGTGTGCTCCAGGTGTGTGTGATGCAGGTGTGTGATCCAGGTGTGTGTGCTCCAGGTGTGTGCGATCCAGGTGTGTGCGATCCAGGTGTGTGTGATCCAGGTGTGTGATCCAGGTGTGTGTGCTCCAGGTGTGTGTGATCCAGGTGTGTGATCCAGGTGTGTGCGCTCCAGGTGTGTGCATCCAGGTGTGTGATCCAGGTGTGTGATCCAGGTGTGTGCGATCCAGGTGTGTGTGATCCAGGTGTGTGTGATCCAGGTGTGTGATCCAGGTGTGTGTGATCCAGGTGTGTGATCCAGGTGTGTGCGATCCAGGTGTGTGTGATCCAGGTGTCTGTGATCCAGGTGTGTGATCCAGGTGTGTGTGATCCAGGTGTGTGTGATCCAGGTGTGTGATCCAGGTGTGTGTGATCCAGGTGTGTGCGATCCAGGTGTGTGCGATCCAGGTGTGTGCGATCCAGGTGTGTGTGATCCAGGTGTGTGTGATGCAGGTGTGTGATCCAGGTGTGTGCGCTCCAGGTGTGTGTGATCCAGGTGTGTGTGATCCAGGTGTGTGTCCCCAGGTGTGTGCGCTCCAGGTGTGTGCGATCCAGGTGTGTGTGATCCAGGTGTGTGTGATGCAGGTGTGTGTGATCCAGGTGTGTGATCCAGGTGTGTGTGATCCAGGTGTGTGCGATCCAGGTGTGTGCGATCCAGGTGTGTGCGATCCAGGTGTGTGCGATCCAGGTGTGTGCGATCCAGGTGTGTGCGATCCAGGTGTGTGCGATCCAGGTGTGTGTGATCCAGGTGTGTGTGATCCAGGTGTGCGCTCCAGGTGTGTGTGATCCAGGTGTGTGTGATCCAGGTGTGTGCGCTCCAGGTGTGTCTGATCCAGGTGTGTGTGATCCAGGTGTGTGTGATGCAGGTGTGTGCGCTCCAGGTGTGTGATCCAGGTGTGTGATCCAGGTGTGTGTGATCCAGGTGTGTGTGATCCAGGTGTGTGATCCAGGTGTGTGCGATCCAGGTGTGTGTGATCCAGGTGTGTGCGATCCAGGTGTGTGCGATCCAGGTGTGTGTGATGCAGGTGTGTGTGATCCAGGTGTGTGTGATCCAGGTGTGTGCGCTCCAGGTGTGTGTGATCCAGGTGTGTGTGATCCAGGTGTGTGTGCTCCAGGTGTGTGTGCTCCAGGTGTGTGTGCTCCAGGTGTGTGTGATCCAGGTGTGTGTGCTCCAGGTGTGTGCGCTCCAGGTGTGTGTGATCCAGGTGTGTAATCGGTGTGTTTTTGTTCCAGTGGACGAGTACATTGCCATCGCCAAAGAGAGACACGGCTACAACATGGAGCAGGTAAACCTTTCATTTGTGTGTAAACTTTAAAATATTTGTGTGATGGATCAGGATCAGCTGCACCCTTCAGGTGGGTGTGTATGCAGATGTGTTATGTGTGTGTGTTTGTGTGTGTGTGTGTGTGTGTGTGATGGATGTACCTGTGTCCAGGCTCTGGGGATGCTCTTCTGGCACAAACACAACGTAGAAAAGTCTCTGGCGGATCTGCCCAACTTCACCCCGTTTCCTGACGAGTGGACGGTGGAGGACCGAGTTCTGTTTGAACAGGCCTTCAGTTTCCATGGGAAGAGCTTCCACCGCATCCAGCAGATGGTACAGTCCGTCCATACCATCCAAACCAGTTAGAACAAAACCACAACCAGATGAAACCAGTGAGACCGTATCACCGATTTCATGCTGTGTTTCTGCTCCCTCTCAGTTACCTGATAAGACCATGGCCAGTCTGGTTCGGTTTTATTACTCCTGGAAGAAGAGTCGCAGTAAAACCAGTCTGATGGACCGACAGACACGAAAAAACAAGAGAGAGAGAGACGACAGGTGAGCTGACACCTGCACAGGTAACATGACACCTGACAGGTAACACACCAGGTAGCACACCAGGTAACATGACACTTGCACAGGTAGCACACCAGGTAACACACCAGGTAACATGACACTTGCACAGGTAGCACACCAGGTAACATGACACCTGCACAGGTAGCACACCAGGTAACACACCAGGTAACATGACACTTGCACAGGTAGCACACCAGGTAACACACCAGGTAACATGACACTTGCACAGGTAACACACCAGGTAACATGACACTTGCACAGGTAGCACACCAGGTAACATGACACCTGCACAGATAACACACCAGGTAACATGACACTTGCACAGGTAGCACACCAGGTAACATGACACCTGCACAGGTAGCACACCAGGTAACACACCAGGTAACATGACACTTGCACAGGTAGCACACCAGGTAACACACCAGGTAACATGACACTTGCACAGGTAACACACCAGGTAACATGACACTTGCACAGGTAGCACACCAGGTAACATGACACCTGCACAGATAACACACCAGGTAACATGACACCTGCACAGGTAGCACACCAGGTAACATGACACCTGCACAGGTAGCACACCAGGTAGCACACCAGGTAACATGACACCTGCACAGGTAGCACACCAGGTAACATGACACCTGCACAGATAACACACCAGGTAACATGACACCTGCACAGGTAGCACACCAGGTAACATGACACCTGCACAGATAACACACCAGGTAACATGACACCTGCACAGGTAACACACCAGGTAACATGACACTTGCACAGGTAGCACACCAGGTAACATGACACCTGCACAGATAACACACCAGGTAACATGACACCTGCACAGGTAGCACACCAGGTAACATGACACCTGCACAGGTAACACACCAGGTAACATGACACCTGCACAGGTAGCACACCAGGTAACACACCAGGTAACATGACACCTGCACAGGTAACACACCAGGTAACATGACACCTGCACAGGTAGCACACCAGGTAACATGACACTTGCACAGGTAGCACACCAGGTAACATGACACCTGCACAGGTAGCACACCAGGTAACATGACACTTGCACAGGTAGCACACCAGGTAACATGACACCTGCACAGATAACACACCAGGTAACATGACACCTGCACAGGTAGCACACCAGGTAACATGACACCTGCACAGGTAGCACACCAGGTAACATGACACCTGCACAGATAACACACCAGGTAACATGACACCTGCACAGGTAGCACACCAGGTAACATGACACCTGCACAGGTAACACACCAGGTAACATGACACCTGCACAGGTAGCACACCAGGGAACATGACACCTGCACAGGTAGCACACCAGGTAACATGACACCTGCACAGGTAGCACACCAGGTAACATGACACCTGCACAGGTAGCACACCAGGTAACATGACACCTGCACAGGTAGCACACCAGGTAACATGACACCTGCACAGGTAGCACACCAGGTAACATGACACCTGCACAGGTAGCACACACCAACAGGAAACGGGTATAATTGTATAATCTGTAACAGTCATGTGATGCTGTGATGTTTTCTGATTATTTTTAACTGTTTCAGTGAAAATGAAGTTGAGGACAAAAATCCTCCCAGCGACTGCGAAATCGAGCAAAACAAAGATGACAAGAAGGAGGTACACTTCTGTTTACTGTTTACTGATTGTTTCCTATTTACTAACTGTTTACTGTTTACTGACTGTTTACTGACTGTTAACTGTTTACTGACTGTTTACTGCAGGGGTGGCCAACCCGCGGCTCTCGAGCCGCATGCGGCTCTTTGCCTAGTTTCATGCGGCTCTTCAGTTCATATCGAATTGTGTGAGTTTGGGGGAGAGACACTGACTACTGACTCGTGTTGCACGGTGTACCGATACTTGAAAGGTACCGCGATACCCTGCCGTTAAAAACGTTACGATTCCTCCGTTTCATTAGTATCGGTACTTTAAGAATGACGGGGGAAAGTACTCCGCTGAGAAAGCGCCGTTTTACTAAGAGCCGTGTGTTCAGCGCTCTGCTTCCACTCCCTGCCTGCTGTCCCGCCCTCTCAAGCACGCTCAAGTGCCTCCCCTCTCTCGTGCACGCTCAAGTCCCTCCCCTCTCTCGTGCACGCTCAAGTCCCTCCCCTCTCTCGTGCACGCTCAAGTCCCTCCCCTCTCTCGTGCACGCTCAAGTGCCTCCCCTCTCTCGTGCACACTCTAGCTGCCAGAGCACGTGAGAAAAGGAGAAGCATGGCTGCGAGTGGGAGTGCAGCTGCCGCTGCTTCTCGGTTTGTTGACAAAAAAGACGCCAGAAGCGAAATGTGGAAGTATTTGAGCGATATCTCGGACAGTGAGGGCCAGCCTCCGGACACCACGAGGCCCGTCTGTGAGACATGGATTCATTTGATTTAATACGAATTCTTGTCATTTATTTTATTTATTGTTCTCATTGTTTAGAAGTGTGTGTTCTGGTTCTGGTGTGAAATAAAGCACAATAATTACATTTAAGACTGTTTCCCTTTTTTTAAGAAAAGTATCGAAAAAGAATCGGAATCGCAATTCTTGACTTGGTATCGAAACCAAAATGTTGGTACCGTGACAACACTACTCCTGACAGTTAACCTGATATTTAGCAGGTCTGTTAAGTATCGAGTGCTGATCGTTCTGACGTCATTTGGCCGGTCAAAGTTGTTTGGGCTCGGATCAAATCGCTCCGTTACTTTGGTCCCGTGTTACTTTGGTCCCGCGTTACTTTGGTCCCGCGTTACTTTGGTCCCGCGTTACTTTGGTCCCGTGTTACTTTGGTCCCGCGTTACTTTGGTCCCGCGTTACTTTGGTCCCGTGTTACTTTGGTCCCGCGTTACTTTGGTCCCGCGTTACTTTGGTCCCGCGTTACTTTGGTCCCGTGTTACTTTGGTCCCGCGTTACTTTGGTCCCGTGTTACTTTGGTCCCGTGTTACTTTGGTCCCGTGTTACTTTGGTCCCGTGTTACTTTGGTCCCGTGTTACTTTGGTCCCGCGTTACTTTGGTCCCGTGTTACTTTGGTCCCGCGTTACTTTGGTCCCGCGTTACTTTGGTCCCGCGTTACTTTGGTCCCGTGTTACTTTGGTCCCGCGTTACTTTGGTCCCGCGTTACTTTGGTCCCGCGTTACTTTGGTCCCGCGTTACTTTGGTCCCGCGTTACTTTGGTCCCGCGTTACTTTGGTCCCGTGTTACTTTGGTCCCGTGTTACTTTGGTCCCGTGTTACTTTGGTCCCGTGTTACTTTGGTCCCGTGTTACTTTGGTCCCGTGTTACTTTGGTCCCGTGTTACTTTCGTCCCGTGTTACTTTGGTCCCGCGTTACTTTGGTCCCGCGTTACTTTGGTCCCGCGTTACTTTGGTCCCGTGTTACTTTCGTCCCGTGTTACTTTGGTCCCGTGTTACTTTGGTCCCGCGTTACTTTGGTCCCGTGTTACTTTGGTCCCGCGTTACTTTGGTCCCGTGTTACTTTGGTCCCGTGTTACTTTCGTCCCGTGTTACTTTCGTCCCGTGTTACTTTCGTCCCGTGTTACTTTCGTCCCGTGTTACTTTGGTCCCGTGTTACTTTGGTCCCGTGTTACTTTGGTCCCGCGTTACTTTGGTCCCGTGTTACTTTCGTCCCGTGTTACTTTCGTCCCGTGTTACTTTGGTCCCGGCTCTCCCTACGTGTGTGTGTGTGGTGTCAGGTGTCACTATGAGAGGATGACAGCACGTCTAATTTTGATGTGGCCCAAGAGCCAATCACCTTTGAGGGGGGGGAAACCTATCGTTGATTAAACACTATCCCTACCATTGCCCCTGAAATTCAAGGTGATATATATATATAGCACCAAATTGTAAATAATCTATAACTACTGTCACTTTTCACATTGAACATGTGCTCTTTTATTAAATAAACTAAACACTTTCATTTGAAGTTGTGAGTTTAGTGTCGTTGACCCTAAGAAACACTGATGCACTAATCAATAATAATAATCCACAGCTGCTCTCTGCTCCGGAGGATTTAAAACATATATATCCCAATGCCACAAAAATGCATCAGTGACGTGGTTGAAATCTTGTCTCCAGAAAACAAAAAACTGAAACTGCGGTATCAGTGACTGTGTGTTTGATGTGGCTCTTTGCAGTAACATAGAACAAATGTGGGTCTTAACCTCTGACTGGTTGGCCACCCCTGCTCTACTGACTGTCTACTGACTGTTTACTGACTGTTTACTGACTTTACTGACTGTTTACTGACTGTTTACTGTTTACTGACTTTACTGACTGTTTACTGACTGTTTACTGACTTTACTGACTGTTTACTGACTGTTTACTGACTGTTTACTGACTTTACTGACTGTTTACTGACTTTACTGACTGTTTACTGACTTTACTGACTGTTTACTGACTGTTTACTGACTGTTTACTGACTTTACTGACTGTTTACTGACTGTTTACTGTTTACTGACTTTACTGACTGTTTACTGACTGTTTACTGTTTACTGACTTTACTGACTGTTTACTGACTTTACTGACTGTTTACTGACTTTACTGACTGTTTACTGACTTTACTGACTGTTTACTGACTTTACTGACTGTTTACTGACTGTTTACTGACTTTACTGACTGTTTACTGACTGTTTACTGTTTACTGACTGTTTACTGTTAACTGAATGTTTACTGACTTTACTGACTGGTTACTGACTGTTTACTGGTTACTGACTGTTTACTGTTTACTGACTTTACTGACTGTTTACTGTTTACTGACTGTTTACTGACTTTACTGACTGTTTACTGACGGCCCCTACACACGGCGGCGTGCGTTGCTCCTTCAACGCTTCTGCCCATTCACTTTGAATGGGGTGACGTCACGATTCGCCGAACTGCATTGTGGGAGCAAAGCGTAGCTTCTCTCGAGGTGCTCGCTGCAAAAGTAGAGCAATGTTCTACTTTTGCCGCCTCGACGGAGGCGTCAGCCAATCAAATCCCTCGTATGTAAATCTGACAGTACAAGCAGTAGCCAATCAAACCGGGTGTATGTTGGGAGAGCCAGACCGCAGCTATTTCCCATGTGTCAACAAAAGGAGGAGAAACTGATGGTGGCGGTAGGGAACATACAGGGATACAAACCGGAGGAGCCAGGCATGGGGGAGGGGGCAGAGACAGTGGGGGGAGGTGGCAGAGACAGTGGGGGGAGGTGGCAGAGACAGTGGGGGGAGGTGGCAGAGACAGTGGGGGGAGGTGGCAGAGACAGTGGGGGGAGGTGGCAGAGACAGTGGGGGGAGGTGGCAGAGACAGTGGGGGGGAGGTGGCAGAGACAGTGGGGGGGAGGGGGCAGAGACAGTGGGGGGAGGGGGCATAGGCAGTGGGGGGAGGTGGCAGAGACAGTGGGGGGAGGTGGCAGAGACAGTGGGGGGGAGGTGGCAGAGACAGTGGGGGGAGGTGGCAGAGACAGTGGGGGGGAGGTGGCAGAGACAGTGGGGGGGGAGGGGGCAGAGACAGTGGGGGGGGAGGGGGCAGAGACAGTGGGGGGAGGGGCATAGGCAGTGGGGGGAGGGGCAGGGACAGTGGGGGGAGGGGGCAGGGACAGTGGGGGGAGGGGGCAGAGACAGTGGGGGGAGGGGCAGGGACAGTGGGGGAAACTGGTAGGTTTTCGCCTGTTTGGGGAGTTTATATCCAGTGTGCTTCGTTTGAATGGACAGCTAGCAGACAGACAGTATAGCTAGCCAGCATGGATGTAGCATGAATGCTTTGCTTTGTGTGTCCGGGGCGGGACATTCATGTGATTGGTTGTTGGTCGGGCTGCTCGCGTTGACTCCCCAAGCTCAAGACACGCCCACCGCCAAGCGGCAACGCACGCCACCGTGTGTAGGGGCCGTGACTGTTTACTGACTTTACTGACTGGTTACTGACTGTTTACTGGTTACTGACTGTTTACTGGTTACTGACTGTTTACTGTTTACTGACTGTTTACTGTTTACTGACTGTTTACTGACGGTTTACTGGTTACTGACTGTTTACTGTTTACTGACTGTTTACTGGTTACTGACTGTTTACTGTTTACTGACTGTTTACTGGTTACTGACTGTTTACTGGTTACTGACTGTTTACTGTTTACTGACGGTTTACTGACGGTTTACTGACTGTTTACTGGTTACTGACTGTTTACTGGTTACTGACTGTTTACTGTTTACTGACGGTTTACTGACGGTTTACTGGTTACTGACTGTTTACTGTTTACTGACTGTTTACTGGTTACTGACTGTTTACTGTTTACTGACTGTTTACTGGTTACTGACTGTTTACTGGTTACTGACTGTTTACTGTTTACTGACTGTTTACTGGTTACTGACTGTTTACTGTTTACTGACTGTTTACTGGTTACTGACTGTTTACTGTTTACTGACTGTTTACTGGTTACTGACTGTTTACTGTTTACTGACTGTTTACTGGTTACTGACTGTTTACTGTTTACTGACTGTTTACTGTTAACTGACTGTTGACTGACTGTTTACTGGTTACTGACTGTTTACTGGTTACTGACTGTTTACTGTTTACTGACTGTTTACTGGTTACTGACTGTTTACTGTTTACTGACTGTTTACTGGTTACTGACTGTTTACTGTTTACTGACTGTTTACTGTTAACTGACTGTTGACTGACTGTTTACTGGTTACTGACTGTTTACTGGTTACTGACTGTTTACTGTTTACTGACTGTTTACTGGTTACTGACTGTTTACTGTTTACTGACTGTTTACTGTTAACTGACTGTTGACTGACTGTTTACTGGTTACTGACTGTTTACTGGTTACTGACTGTTTACTGTTTACTGACTGTTTACTGGTTACTGACTGTTTACTGTTTACTGACTGTTTACTGGTTACTGACTGTTTACTGTTTACTGACTGTTTACTGTTTACTGACTGTTTACTGTTTACTGACTGTTTACTGTTAACTGACTGTTGACTGACTGTTTACTGGTTACTGACTGTTTCAGGTGAGTTCTGGATCAGAGAGGTCGGAGGTCAAACCAGCAGCTAGTTTAAAGGTGAGGAAAATGAACCTTTCTCACTGTTTACCTGTCTGTCTGCTACCTGTCTGTCTGCTACCTGTCTGTCTGTTACCTGTCTGTCTGTTACCTGTCTGTCTGCTACCTGTCCTCAGATGGGCAGCAGTAACCTGTCTGTCTGCTACCTGTCTGTCTGCTACCTGTCTGTCTGCTACCTGTCTGTCTGCTACCTGTCTGTCTGCTACCTGTCTGTCTGCTACCTGTCTGTCTGCTACCTGTCCTCAGATGGGCAGCAGTAACCTGTCTGTCTGCTACCTGTCTGTCTGTTACCTGTCTGTCTGTTACCTGTCTGTCTGTTACCTGTCTGTCTGTTACCTGTCTGTCTGTTACCTGTCTGTCTGCTACCTGTCTGTCTGTTACCTGTCTGTCTGCTACCCGTCTGTCTGCTACCTGTCTGTCTGCTACCTGTCTGTCTGCTACCTGTCTGTCTGCTACCTGTCCTCAGGTGGGCAGCAGTAACCTGTCTGTCTGCTCCCTGTCTGTCCTCAGGTGGGCAGCAAGGCGTCTCAGCGGATGAAGAAGCGGCCCCCCAGAGGAATGTTCCTGAACCAGCAGGATGTCGTCTGTCTGTCCTCTCAGCCACCTCAGGGTCTCCTCAGACAGCTGGACTGTCAGCTGGTCTCCATCAAGAGACAGGTACCTGTCTGTCAGACTGAATGTCTGTCTCACCTGTCTGACTCTCACCTGGCTGACTCTCACCTGTCTGTCTCTCACCTGTCTGTCTCTCACCTGTCTGACTCTCACCTGTCTGACTCTCACCTGTCTGACTCTCACCTGTCTGACTCTCACCTGTCTGACTCTCACCTGTCTGACTCTCACCTGTCTGACTCTCACCTGTCTGACTCTCACCTGTCTGTCTCTCACCTGTCTGTCTCTCACCTGTCTGACTCTCACCTGTCTGACTCTCACCTGTCTCTCACCTGTCTGTCTCTCACCTGTCTGTCTCTCACCTGTCTAACTCTCACCTGTCTGACTCTCACCTGTCTGTCTCTCACCTGGCTGACTCTCACCTGTCTGTCTCTCACCTGTCTGTCTCTCACCTGTCTGACTCTCACCTGTCTGTCTCTCACCTGTCTGACGCTCACCTGTCTGACGCTCACCTGTCTGACGCTCACCTGTCTGACTTTCACCTGTCTGTCTCTCACCTGTCTGACTCTCACCTGTCTGACTCTCACCTGGCTGACTCTCACCTGTCTAACTCTCACCTGTCTGACTCTCACCTGTCTGACTCTCACCTGTCTCTCACCTGTCTGTCTCTCACCTGTCTGTCTTTCACCTATCTGTCTTTCACCTATCTGACTCTCACCTGTCTGTCTCTCACCTGTCTGACTCTCACCTGTCTGACTCTCACCTGTCTGACTCTCACCTGTCTGTCTCTCACCTGTCTGACTCACACCTGTCTGACTCTCACCTGTCTGTCTCTCACCTGTCTGTCTCTCACCTGTCTGACTCTCACCTGTCTGTCTCTCACCTGTCTCTCACCTGTCTGACTCTCACCTGTCTGACTCTCACCTGTCTGTCTCTCACCTGTCTGTCTCTCACCTGTCTGTCTCTCACCTGTCTGACTCTCACCTGTCTGTCTCTCACCTGTCTGACTCTCACCTGTCTGTCTCTCACCTGTCTGTCTCTCACCTGTCTGTCTCTCACCTGTCTGACTCTCACCTGTCTGTCTCTCACCTGTCTGACTCTCACCTGTCTAACTCTCACCTGTCTGACTCTCACCTGTCTCTCACCTGTCTGACTCTCACCTGGCTGACTCTCACCTGTCTAACTCTCACCTGTCTGTCTCTCACCTGTCTCTCACCTGTCTGACTCTCACCTGTCTGACTCTCACCTGTCTCTCACCTGTCTGTCTCTCACCTGTCTGTCTTTCACCTATCTGACTCTCACCTGTCTGACTCTCACCTGTCTGACTCTCACCTGTCTCTCACCTGTCTGACTCTCACCTGTCTGACTCTCACCTGTCTCTCACCTGTCTGTCTCTCACCTGTCTGTCTTTCACCTATCTGACTCTCACCTGTCTGACTCTCACCTGTCTGACTCTCACCTGTCTGACTCTCACCTGTCTGACTCTCACCTGTCTCTCTCTCGTTGATCAGATCCAGAGCATCAAACAGTCCAATAGCTCTCTGAAGGAGAAGATCTGCTCCGGAGTTGACGACTTCAGACAACCAGAGGTAAAGATCAGCTGTTCAGAGATCAGCTGTTCAGAGGTCAGCTGTTCAGAGATCAGCTGATCAGAGGTCAGCTGATCAGAGGTCAGCTGTTCAGAGAGTAGATCAGCTGTTCAGAGAGTAGATCAGCTGTTCAGAGAGTAGATCAGCTGTTCAGAGAGTAGATCAGCTTTTCAGAGAGTAGATCAGCTGTTCAGAGAGTATATCAGCTGTTCAGAGATCAGCTGTTCAGAGAGTAGATCAGCTGTTCAGAGAGTAGATCAGCTGTTCAGAGAGTAGATCATCTGTTCAGAGATCAGCTGTTCAGAGAGTAGATCAGCTGTTCAGAGATCAGCTGTTCAGAGTGTAGATCAGCTGTTCAGAGTGTAGATCAGCTGTTCAGAGTGTAGATCAGCTGTTCAGAGAGTAGATCATCTGTTCAGAGATCAGCTGTTCAGAGAGTAGATCAGCTGTTCAGAGATCAGCTGTTCAGAGTGTAGATCAGCTGTTCAGAGTGTAGATCAGCTGTTCAGAGAGTAGATCAGCTGTTCAGAGATCAGCTGTTCAGAGAGTAGATCAGCTGTTCAGAGATCAGCTGTTCAGAGTGTAGATCAGCTGTTCAGAGAGTAGATCAGCTGTTCAGAGAGTAGATCAGCTGTTCAGAGATCAGCTGTTCAGAGAGTAGATCAGCTGTTCAGGGAGTAGGTCAGCTGTTCAGAGATCAGCTGTTCAGGGAGTAGATCAGCTGTTCAGAGATCAGCTGTTCAGAGAGTAGATCAGCTGTTCAGAGAGTAGATCAGCTGTTCAGGGAGTAGATCAGCTGTTCAGAGATCAGCTGTTCAGAGAGTAGATCAGCTGTTCAGAGAGTAGATCAGCTGTTCAGAGATCAGCTGTTCAGAGAGTAGATCAGCTGTTCAGAGATCAGCTGTTCAGGGAGTAGATCAGCTGTTCAGAGAGTAGATCAGCTGTTCAGGGAGATAGGGACAGACGATAGGGACAGACGATAGGGATAGACGTTGGGGACAGACGATAGGGACAGACGATAGACGCTAGGGACAGACGATAGGGATAGACGTTGGGGACAGACGATAGGGACAGACGATAGACGCTAGGGACAGACGATGGGGATAAACAATAGCGACAGACATTAGGGACAGACGTTAGGGATAGACGCTAGGGACAGACGATAGGGATAAACGATAGCGACAGACATTAGGGACAGACGATAGGGACAGACGTTAGGGACAGACGATAGGGATAAACGATAGCGACAGACGATAGGGATAAACGATAGCGAGAGACATTAGGGACAGACGTTAGGGACAGACGATAGGGATAAACGATAGCGACAGACATTAGGGACAGACGATAGGGACAGACGTTAGGGACAGACGATAGGGATAAACGATAGCGACAGACGATAGGGATAAACGATAGCGAGAGACATTAGGGACAGACGTTAGGGACAGACGATAGGGATAAACGATAGGGACAGACGTTAGGGACAGACGATAGGGACAGACGTTAGGGACAGACGATAGACGATAGGAATAGACGTTAGGGACAGACAATAGGGACAGACGATAGACGATAGGGATAGAGGATAGGGACAGACGTTAGGGACAGACGATAGGGACAGATGATAGACTTTAGGGATAGACGATAGGGACAGACGTTAAGGACAGACGTTAGGGACAGACGATAGACGTTAGGGACAGACAATAGGGATAGACGTTAGCGATAGACGATAGGGATAGAGGATAGGGACAGACGATAAACGATAGGGACACACGATAGGGACAGATGATAGACTTTAGGGACAGTCGATAGACAATAGGGATAGACGATAGGGACAAACGATAGGGACAGACGATAAACGATAGGGACAGACGATAGGGACAGATGATAGACTTTAGGGATAGACGATAGGGACAGACGTTAAGGACAGACGATAGACGTTAGGGATAGACGATAGGGACAAACGATAGGGACAGACGATAGGGACAGACGATAGGGACAGACGTTAGGGACAGACGATAGGGTCAGACGATAAACGATAGGGACAGACGATAGGGACAGACGATAGACGTTAGGGATAGACGATAGGGACAAACGATAGGGACAGACGATAGGGACAGACGATAGGGACAGACGTTAGGGACAGACGATAGGGTCAGACGAAAGGAGCTGATTTTTTGACTATTCCACTGCAACCCAGCTGTTCAGAGGTCAGCTGATCAGACCCAGACCAGGTTTCTGTAGAGTAAAAACAGCTGTTCATGTTGTTGTTGTTGTTGTTGTTTCAGGTGAATCAGAAGTTTAACACCCGCTGGACGACGGAGGAGCAGCTGCTCGCAGTTCAAGGTAACACCTGGAACACACCTGGAACACCTGTACTGATTAACCCTCTCCCTCAGTGATTGGTCAGTGACCCTCTTTCTTGTCCAATCACACACAGCCATCAGGAAGTATGGGCGGGACTTCCAGGCCATCTCCGATGTGATTGGAAACAAGTCGGTGGTGCAGGTGAAGAACTTCCTGGTGAACTACAGACGGAGGTTCAACCTGGACGAGGTTCTGCAGGAGTGGGAGGCGGAGCATGGGCTGGAGGGGGGCGTGGTTGATGGGGGCGTGGCCGATGGGGGCGGGGCCGAGGAGGAGGACAAGATGGAGGAGAGTCCTGCTGAGGATGAGGAGGTCGCTGACACAAAGCAGGTTAGACTACATATCCCAGAATCCTCAGAGGTTAAAGACATATACTCTGCTGGTTCCTAATGCGTCTCTTCTCCTCAGGACTCCGACTCCCAGAAGCCCCTGGCCTCGTGACTCTGACTCCGCCCCTCATTTTATTTTATATACATTTCGTCTCCTGTATTTAATTAGTTTTATTTTATACTTGATGCTGCAGTTATTGGTCAGGTGGGAGGTTACCTGTCGTCTCTCTGTGGACCAATCAGAAACCGGACCTGTCACTCGGAGTGGGCGTGGCCTGATTTTAATCTGTCTGTCTGTTTGTGTGTGTGTGTGTGTGTGTGTGTGTGTGTGTGTGTGTGTGTGTGTGTTGGTCACTCAGGGCAGGAACATAAAACCAAAGTTCAATAAAATAATTTCCTTCTTCTTCTGCAGTTTCTGCTCCTCCTTCACGCATCACTCACTGAACATCAACATGTTGCTTTAAGCTGATTCCTCCAACAATGACAGAAGGATCTTTTCAATTGACACACGGCATCTACTGCAGTCTGTCCGTCCTGGAGAGGATCCTCCTCTGCTCTCCTGAGGGTTCTCCATGCTCCCTTAGACTGGGGTTTCTTTGGAAGTGTTTCCTACGATGTGAGGGTCTGAGGACAGAGGGTCTGAGGACAGAGGGTCTGAGGACAGAGGGTCTAAGGACAGAGGGTCTGAGGACAGAGGGTCTGAGGACAGAGGGTCTGAGGACAGAGGGTCTGAGGACAGAGGGTCTGAGGACAGAGGGTCTAAGGACAGAGGGTCTGAGGACAGAGGGTCTGAGGACAGAGGGTCTGAGGACAGAGGGTCTAAGGACAGAGGGTCTGAGGACAGAGGGTCTGAGGACAGAGGGTGTCATATTGTCATACTGATATTCTGTACACACTGTGAAGACACTGAGACAAATGTAACATTTGTGAGAAAAAAAATAAAAAATATGAATCCGTATTGGGGCAACATGAACGTGGGATCACCCGGTCATGGGACGTACTTCGTCTCACTGGAATATTAACGGTCAGATTGAAAACAACATCGACCGCATCTCTCCGGTCGATGACAACAGGACTCTGTTCCACACATTTACAAACACTTGAACAATGTTAGCCTCGTCCGTCGTCTGGGCCTCTGTGAGGGGCTCTGCGAGGGGCTCTGTGAGGGGCTCTGTGAGGGGCTCTGCGAGGGGCTCTGTGAGGGGCTCTGTGAGGGGCTCTGCGAGGGGCTCTGTGAGGGGCTCTGCGAGGGCCTCTGTGAGGGGCTCTGTGAGGGGCTCTGCGAGGGGCTCTGCGAGGGGCTCTGCGAGGGGCTCTGCGAGGGGCTCTGCGAGGGGCTCTGCGAGGGGCTCTGCGAGGGCCTCTGCGAGGGGCTCTGCGAGGGGCTCTGCGAGGGGCTCTGCGAGGGGCTCTGCGAGGGCCTCTGCGAGGGCCTCTGCGAGGGGCTCTGCGAGGGCCTCTGCGAGGGGCTCTGCGAGGGGCTCTGCGAGGGCCTCTGCGAGGGGCTCTGCGAGGGCCTCTGTGAGGGCCTCTGTGAGGGGCTCTGTGAGGGGCTCTGTGAGGGGCTCTGCGAGGGGCTCTGCGAGGGGCTCTGTGAGGGGCTACTAACGGGTGATCTAAGTGCCCACGGAGGAGGGGCTCAAAAAAGCTCCAGTCTTCGGCGCTTCGGGCGGAAGCCCCGGACACTTTCTCACTCCCCTGTTGCACTTTGCAACGGAGAGGGGAATCGAGACCTCCCCTCCTCCGTCAAAAAAATGCCTTCATCTTTTCCAAGCTACCATCCGCACGAAATCGGAAACCCGGTTTTTGAGAGCACTTAGAGAAGAAACGGCTGTTTCACATCATGGAGGAATGTGTCCGCCACATGAGTGCTTTGGCTCGGATACAATTGTTGCCTGGAGACCCCCAATCATGGTTCTTACCAAACTTTAAGTTTTTGAACTGGTCCCTGGAGGAATTCAAGGGGAGCTGTCAGGGAATTATGAGACACTATTTTGGGATACCATTTCTCCATTTTCACCCCTTTCCTCTGGTTCTCCCAAAATATATATATAGAACACATACGCCAACTGTGGAAAGCTGGGTCGCTGTGCTGCGACGTGGGGCCGGGCGTGAATATCCCGGTGGTCCCCAGCAGGAAGGAGCGCTGCCCGGCGGCGGGCACGAAGTCCCCGTGAGGAAGGAGCCGTGGACAGGGGAGAGGCCAGACGGAGCGACGTCCAAAGCCACCGTCGAGGCGAATCGTGAGACGCGGTTAGAGGAGAGGCCAGACAGGGTCCCGAAGCGCGCCACCCACGGGCCGACGTGGGCGACGTCCGAAGCCGCCGTCGAGGTGGTGAAAAAGCGAGAGGGTCCACGCGAGGCCGACCAGACGTAGTCGAACCTCCTCTCAGGCTCCAGGGAAAAGCTCAAAGGGTCGCCCTGTCGGCCAGGAAGAACCGGTCAGCTTCTTCGGCTAAAGCGGGGGGCTCAACACTAGCCGTGTTAGCGAGCGCAGCCGGGACACGCAGCCGCATGTCCCGAAGAAACAGTTCCATGAAGTAGAAGTCCGGTTCTTCCTTACCGAGCAGGTCGTGTATCGTCTGCTTGTAGTCGGAAGGCTTGCTGTCTTCAGTCCGTGTGCACGAGGCAGCCACGGACGTCTCCAAAGATCTCCGGCAGATGAAGAAAAACGGCGTTTCTAGATATGTTCGGTTCAGTCTCCGAAACCTCCCGCGAGACTTAAGTCACCAATGTCGTGCCGAGAGATAGGAGTCGGAGGCGGTGCATGGAAGGTGCAGAAGGAACCTTATTTAGGAGCAGAAAAGGACACGTTGCTGGCTTGCAGTCCGAGCAGACGAGAGAGAGAAGCAAGAAGTACACAGTAAGTACACAGGGGTACGCGCCAGTCCTCTCCATCAGCAGCTGTTTCAAGTCCATGTATTTACACACGAAGTCATAGTATATCCTACAGCTACTGTATATTTCAGAAAGGCTCGCTGGACTTAAACAAAATGACTCAGGGTGCGTCTGAGGTTAGAGGGGGCGCAGGGGGCATGCTCCCCGGTGCACTTCGAGAGCGACATGAAGAGGTATCTGGATCCCTCTCAACATCCATATGAGACGACTGTCGACAGATCTGAGTAAAGCCTGACTCCTACTGGCGCGGGTTAATGACCCCTCCCTGAGTACACTCACCATCTTTCAGCGGGAAGGAGAGGGAATCCTTGTCCCGACAACCGCTGTCTTTTCGCACTATTATTATATATTATTATATATTATTATATATTATTATAATATTTTATATATTATTATATATTATTATATATTATTATAATATTATTATAATATTATTATATATTATTATATATTATTATAATATTATTATAATATTATTATATATTATTATAATATTATTATATATTATTATATATTATTATATATTATTATAATATTATTATAATATTATTATATATTATTATAATATTATTATATATTATTATATATTATTATATATTATTATATATTATTATAATATTTTATATATTATTATATATTATTATATATTATTATAATATTATTATAATATTATTATATATTATTATAATATTATTATATATTATTATATATTATTATAATATTATTATATATTATTATATATTATTATATATTATTATAATATTATTATATATTATTATATATTATTATATATTATTATAATATTATTATATATTATTATAATATTATTATATATTATTATATATTATTATAATATTATTATATATTATTATATATTATTATATATTATTATATATTATTATAATATTATTATATATTATTATATATTATTATATATTATTATAATATTATTAATGTCGTGTGATGTCTTTTCTGCTCTGTCTGTCGCTGCGGCGCCTCGTAGGCTGAGTACCGGCATGGTACTGGCTAAGAAGTGCTGCTGCCACATGGGTACAGATCAGACGGCCGGTGCTGAGTACCGGGCGGTGAGTAGGCTACCGGCCCCAATTCAAGCACTGGTGTGCGGAACAATTCCAGCAACCTGTAGTTCCACGGTGAGTGATGCGTCAGCCAGAGATCACTGTGTTCAGACATGTCGCTGTCTGGAACTCTTTCACCAGAGCAACTTACCAATACACGAAAGCACATGGCTACTTAGCATGCAGAATGACGTCATTCTGCATGCTAAGTAGCCATGTGCTTTCTGGGGCTTAATGTTTATCGGTAAACCGACTTAACCGGTAAAAGAACGAAAACTTTACCATACAAAAATAATCACTTCTCTAACCGGTAACTCATTTTAAATATAGTTTATTTATATATAATAATGTTAATGTTAGTAATAAGCTCTATATTTCTATAGCGCCAATTACAACAGGAGCCAAACTGAGAGAGCGAGAGAGAGAGGGAGAGAGAGAGAGAGACACAGAGAGAGAGAGAGAGACACAGAGAGAGAGAGAGAGAGAGAGAGAGAGACACAGAGAGAGAGAGAGAGAGAGAGAGAGAGAGACAGAGAGACAGAGAGAGAGAGAGAGAGAGAGAGAGAGAGAGACACAGAGAGAGAGAGAGAGAGAGAGAGAGAGAGAGAGAGAGAGAGAGAGACACAGAGAGAGAGAGACAGAGAGAGAGAGAGAGAGAGAGAGACAGAGAGAGAGAGACAGAGAGAGAGAGAGAGAGACACAGAGAGAGAGAGACAGAGAGAGAGAGAGAGACAGAGAGAGAGAAAGGGAGAGAGAGAGAGAGACACAGAGAGAGAGAGAGAGACACAGAGACACAGAGAGAGAGAGAGAGAGAGAGAGAGACAGAGAGAGAGAGAGAGAGAGACAGAGAGAGAGAGAGAGAGAGAGAGAGAGAGAGAGAGAGAGAGAGAGACAGAGAGAGGGAGAGAGAGAGAGAGAGAGAGAGACAGAGAGAGAGAGAGACAGAGAGAGGGAGAGAGAGAGAGAGAGAGAGAGAGAGAGAGAGAGAGAGAGAGAGAGAGAGAGAGAGAGAGAGACAGAGAGAGAGAGAGACAGAGAGAGGGAGAGAGAGAGAGAGAGAGAGAGAGAGAGAGAGAGAGAGAGAGACATAAAACAATAAACATTAAGAGTGGAAAAAGTTCATATGCACATTTTTTTTATTTTTATATTTAAATATTTGTATAGATACAGTTAAATAAATAGGCTCTGAGTACTGCAGCTGCAGAGGTCACAGCGCCCCCCGGAGGAGGCTCTGAGTACTGCAGCTGCAGAGGTCACAGCGCCCCCCGGAGGAGGCTCTGAGTACTGCAGCTGCAGAGGTCACAGCGCCCCCCGGAGGAGGCTCTGAGTACTGCAGCTGCAGAGGTCACAGCGCCCCCCGGAGGAGGCTCTGAGTACTGCAGCTGCAGAGGTCACAGCGCCCCCCGGAGGAGGCTCTGAGTACTGCAGCTGCAGAGGTCACAGCGCCCCCCGGAGGAGGCTCTGAGTACTGCAGCTGCAGAGGTCACAGTGCCCCCTGGAGGAGGCTCTGAGTACTGCAGCTGCAGAGGTCACAGTGCCCCCTGGAGGAGGCTCTGAGTACTGCAGCTGCAGAGGTCACAGTGCCCCCTGGAGGAGGCTCTGCGTACTGCAGCTGCAGAGGTCACAGTGCCCCCTGGAGGAGGCTCTGAGTACTGCAGCTGCAGAGGGGATTTCCTGGGCGGAAGCAGCAGAGGGGGTTTCCAGTGATCAGAGCTGCTGGATCTCTCAGGCTGAGGAGCAGCGACTGAACCCAGACAAACAGAACCAGGACCCGGACAGCAGAACCAGGACCCGGACAGCAGAACCAGGACCATGAGGAGCCCGCCCCCGGCCCGGAGGCTCCGCGGCGGGGAGACGGTCTGAATCCCGGGGACAGAGAGCCGAGCGGAGGAGCTTCATGTGAGTCAGAGCCCTCAGAACCTCAGACCCCTCAGAACCTCAGACCCCTCAGCACCTCAGACCTGTTAGCTCAGCGTTAGCTCCACAGAGGCTACTGTGTGTCAGGACCAGGACCAGGACCGGGACCGGGGTTATAGCCCAGCAGGTCTATCCTTGGTGTATTTGGTGCAAAACAGAAGATAAATAGAGAAATAACTCAAACATAAAACCGTTCTTAAAAACATTTTAATACAAATTATTCTCACATTAAAATATATCAATATTGCCTTGAAGTATTGAGCTGCAGAATGTGTGTGAACTAAATGATGTGGATTGAACATAAAGCAGAGAAACAAGAAGCTAACAGTTAGCATCAGTGTTTACATTAGAGATCGATAATCAGTCAGACCTGAGAAATCAAGCCCAGATCAATCTCCACAGATCTCTCATATTTTAATATTTATATTGATATTAATATTAAAATGAGTGTTGTCTTGTAGGAGTGATCCGCCCTGTTTAAAGCTTCATATGACTAACTATCCTCAGGGTTTCAGATGCTTATTCAATACATCAATACATTTTGACTTATTGTTGTTTATCATTATTATAATTACAAACAAATAAAGTCAATATTTTACTTTGAAAATCATTTATTTCTGCTGAATATCACAGAGGTCCCTGAACGCACCACAGTCTGAGGTCCCTGAACGCACCACAGTCTGAGGTCCCTGAAAGCACCACAGAGAGGTCCCTGAACGCACCACATAGAGGTCCCTGAACGCACCACAGAGAGGTCCCTGAACGCACCACAGAGAGGTTCCTGAACGCACCACATAGAGGTCCCTGAAAGCACCACATATGCCCCTTTCACACCAACGCGGTTCCAGGGCCGTTTCGGAGCTGGAGCTTGAAAAGCACCGGTTGTTCCTGTTCACACCGCAGCAGAGCCGCCTCTAAGCTCCGGAATCCGGTTCATTTCAAGCACCAAAATGTTGTCGGTCTAGAAAGCAAGCACCGCATACGTCACGCTTACGTTGGATCTGGGCTGTGTCCAAATAACACGCAACACCCGCTTTTCCGCCAGCTTCAACATGATCTGTGGAAATAACATTGAGAATCAGATGTTGTACCAAAGTGATTAATGCTGCGAAGCTGGGTATGTTGAGCTTGGCGCATGCAGAGGCCACAACAGCTAGCTCTAACGCCATCGAATAGGATGTATATGGACCTTCTTTCTCCTACGGAATCGTCGTTGAAGTTGACGATGATGATTGTAAAAAACTTTTGAATGTAGCATGTACCGACTGTAAAGTCGTCCCATTTCTTCCATTTCGTTTCGACAGAGCAAAACGAGTAGCGCTTCAATACAATCGGCCATTGTTGTTGTCAGTGTGAGCTGTGAGGGGTTTCCGCGCGGTTTGGCTTTATGAAGCAGGCACGCAAACGGTTACGTCATGACGCTAACGATGACGCAATGACGCAGCACCAGTCGGGCTCTGAGCGGTGTGAACAGAGCGGGAGCTACACCGAAGAACCGGTTCTGAACCAGAAAAGCTCTAGCACGGAGCTAGAATGGGAAAAGCCTTGGTGGGAAAGGGGTAATAGAGGTCCCTGAACGCACCACAGAGAGGTCCCTGAACGCACCACAGAGAGGTCCCTGAACGCACCACAGAGAGGTCCCTGAACGCACCACAGAGAGGTCCCTGAACGCACCACAGAGAGGTCCCTGAACGCACCACAGAGAGGTCCCTGAACGCACCACATAGAGGTCCCTGAACACACCACATAGAGGTCCCTGAACGCACCACAGATACCTCATTCACACCAACGCAACTCCGGTTCAAGCTCCGTGCTAGAGCTTTTCAGGTTGAGAACCGGTTCTTCGGTTTAGCTCCGGCTCTTTTCACACCGCCCAGAGTCCGACTGGTGCTGCGTCATCGTTTGCGTCATGACGTAACCGTTTGCGTGCCTGCTTCATAAAGCCAAAGCGTGCGGAAACCCCTCACAGCTCACAACAACAACAACAACAACAATGGCCGATTGTGCTCCAGCTTCCTCTGCACCTCTTCAGAGGACCAGGTTCCTAGCAGGTAGCTGGTCTCCTCAGCGGACCCCTGCTGCTTGTTAAGTTTCTCCATCGTTGTGTACAAACTGGATAAAACACGGGCTTGTTGTTGTTGTTCAGGAGTTGATCCCGCCCCTTCCCCCGCCTCGACGTCAGCGTGACGTATGCGGTGCTTATGCTCCAGCCGGACAATTGTTTGGTGCTTGAAACGAACCGGATTCCGGAGCTAAGAGGCTGCTCTACTGCGGTGTGAACAGGGAAACCCGGTGCTTTTCAAGCTCCAGCTCCGAACCGGCCCTGAAACACCGTTGGTGTGAATGAGGGAAGAGAGGTCCCTGAACGCACCACAGAGAGGTCCCTGAACGCACCACAGAGAGGTCCCTGAACGCACCACAGAGAGGTCCCTGAACGCACCACAGAGAGGTCCCTGAACGCACCACAGAGACTGCATTCACTTTCAGTTGAGAAGAAACAGTGATCAGCTGTTCTGAGGTAAAGCTTATCTGCCTCGGTCCTTTTGAGCCCCAGATGTTATTCTTCATAAAGCGCTCTGAGCAGCAGGAGAAGCGCTATATAAATAACATGCATTATTATTATTATTATTATTATTATTATTATTATTATTATTATTATTGTTCTTGAGGTCAAAGGTGATTAATATGTCTCTCAGGTCATGTCGGGGGGGCGGGAGGTGCAGCTTCCCCTCCAGCAGGTGGCGCCCTCCCTGACCACGCCCCTCTCCGTGGTCCCGCCCCCTAACCGGCAGGCCAATCCCTGGCCTCCGAGCGACCCCGCCTCCTCTCAAGGTAAACTGCGCTGTGATATCAGCCGGATGTGGTTCAATGAAGGTGTTCACGCCCCCCCCCCTCTGTATTAACGCCCCACTCCCTCTGTGTTCAGGTTCTCCTGCAGGGTTCCTCCCGCTCCACGGGGGGTTCAGGGACCACTTTGTGGAACCGCCAGAACCCAAATACTGCTGCGAGGCCTGCAGGCTGGTTCTGTGCCAGCCGAGGCAGACAGAGTGCGGACATCGGTTCTGCCAGAGCTGCATCAGTGACCTCCTGAGGTACTAAATATTCTTCAGGTTAACTTCTGGGTTAGAGAGCTAACTTCAGGTTAACTCTGGGTTAGAGAGGTAACTTCAGGTTAACTCTGGGTTAGAGAGGTAACTTCAGGTTAACTCTGGGTTAGAGAGGTAACTTCAGGTTAACTCTGAGTTAGAGAGGTAACTTCAGGTTAACTCTGAGTTAGAGAGGTAACTTCAGGTTAACTCTGGGTTAGAGAGGTAACTTCAGGTTAACTCTGGGTTAGAGAGGTAACTTCAGGTTAACTCTGGGTTAGAGAGGTAACTTCAGGTTAACTCTGGGTTAGAGAGGTAACTTCAGGTTAACTCTGAGTTAGAGAGGTAACTTCAGGTTAACTCTGAGTTAGAGAGGTAACTTCAGGTTAACTCTGGGTTAGAGAGGTAACTTCAGGTTAACTCTGAGTTAGAGAGGTAACTTCAGGTTAACTCTGGGTTAGAGAGGTAACTTCAGGTTAACTCTGAGTTAGAGAGGTAACTTCAGGTTAACTCTGGGTTAGAGAGGTAACTTCAGGTTAACTCTGGGTTAGAGAGGTAACTTCAGGTTAACTCTGAGTTAGAGAGGTAACTTCAGGTTAACTCTGGGTTAGAGAGGTAACTTCAGGTTCACTCTGAGTTAGAGAGGTAACTTCAGGTTAACTCTGGGTTAGAGAGCTAACTTCAGGTTAACTCTGGGTTAGAGAGGTAACTTCAGGTTAACTCTGGGTTAGAGAGGTAACTTCAGGTTAACTCTGAGTTAGAGAGCTAACTTCAGGTTAACTCTGGGTTAGAGAGCTAACTTCAGGTTAACTCTGGGTTAGAGAGGTAACTTCAGGTTAACTCTGGGTTAGAGAGGTAACTTCAGGTTAACTCTGAGTTAGAGAGGTAACTTCAGGTTAACTCTGGGTTAGAGAGGTAACTTCAGGTTCACTCTGAGTTAGAGAGGTAACTTCAGGTTAACTCTGGGTTAGAGAGCTAACTTCAGGTTAACTCTGGGTTAGAGAGGTAACTTCAGGTTAACTCTGGGTTAGAGAGGTAACTTCAGGTTAACTCTGAGTTAGAGAGCTAACTTCAGGTTAACTCTGGGTTAGAGAGCTAACTTCAGGTTAACTCTGGGTTAGAGAGGTAACTTCAGGTTAACTCTGGGTTAGAGAGGTAACTTCAGGTTAACTCTGAGTTAGAGAGGTAACTTCAGGTTAACTCTGAGTTTCCGGTCCTACGACTGGTTCTCTTATTACCGGGGTAGATCTCAATGCTAACTGATGCTGAACACCTAACCTACCCCGGAGCAGGTTCCAGATAAGAAATCAACTCAGTGAAAGCATCGCCTGCTGACCAATCAGAGCTCACCACCTGCTGAGCAATCAGAGCTCAGCGTGTGGAGTTTAAAGCTATCAAGTCATATTACAGGATAAAAGAAATACAGTTTAAACTGCCGTATGCAGGGAAGACGCCGACGTGTCACATGCAAGACACGTTGAGTTGAGGAAACTCTGAGTCAGAGGTAATGAAGGTCAGACGGTGTGTTAGACGGGCGGTGACATCATGAACCTGCTGATGGACGCATTCCAACACTTGCTCTGCTCCAGCTGTGTTCACCTTGCAGCTGCAGCTCTGAGGCTTTGATCCTGATCAAGTGTTCGAGTCATGTTTAAAGTTTAACTTCTTCATGTGTCTGATATTAGAGTTCACTTTTCATTCAGGAAGTATGACGCTGCGCTGTCATTATGCTTTCCATGTTTGTGATTGGTCGAATGTTGCTAGCCCCGCCCCTTTCATGTGAACGCGCACTCAGCCGGACAGAGACACCCTGGCTTGAGTTACCGAGTTGATAACCAGCGTCGTAGGACCGCTTAGCGAGATCTCTTTGTTCGGGTTAGTTAAGATAACTCGGAGATATCCAGGGTCTGTGGAACTGGATTCAGAGTACAGGCCACTGAGGTACTAAATATTATATACATATTATTATTATCTTTATTATCATTATTGGTTCTGCCAGAGCTGCATCAGCGACCTGCTCAGGTACTGGGAGTCATACAACGTTATTATAAATACTATTATTCTCTTTATTATTATTATTATTATTATTTCATTATTACTTTGTATTGTTTTATTATGCATTTGTTTATTATTATAATGAAAGGTGTGTTCAGGGTCTTCAGTAACTCTGTGTTCTCTGCAGTCACCCTAACCCATCATGTCCAGCAGACAGAGAGCCGCTGTTCAAAGACAAGGTGAGCACTTCTATATTCTATATTCTATATTCTTCACTTATTATGAATTATTCTTTATTTTTATTATGAATTAATTATTCTTTATTATGTATTTATTATGAATTATTCTTTATTTATTAAGAGTTAAGGTCATGAATGGTTCAGTTTCTGACGCTCTGTTTGTCTCAGATCTTCAGAGACGTTTGCTGCCATCGGGAGATCATGGCGCTGAAGGTGTTCTGCCGCAGTGAAGCCAGCGGCTGCCCGGAGCGGCTGAGCCTGCAGCACATCCCCGTGAGAACCTCTCAGACCTGGAACTCTCCTGGTCCTCAGAGTGCCATGGTTCAATGTCTAGTAATGTGGTTCAGCGGCATTACTGACCGCTGCAGTGCCGCTCGTCCACCGGAGGTTATTCTCCCGTTAGCTCGCGGCAGAGGCTATTCTCCCGTTAGCTCACGGCAGAGGTTATTCTCCCGTTAGCTCACGGCAGAGGTTATTCTCCCGTTAGCTCGCGGCAGAGGTTATTCTCCCGTTAGCTCGCGGCAGAGGTTATTCTCCCGTTAGCTCGCGGCAGAGGCCGCTGTAAAGTCACACGAGCCATATCCCCAAGTGAATATGTGTCAGTAAGTGTGTCGTTGCGTTCTTGTTACAACTTGTATTTGCCGTACTCGCCATTCACTGTTATTGCTCAGGTCAATCTCGACCTCTCGATGTAGAGTGAAGTATAGCTTCTTGCCGGGCAGCCGAGTGGGGTCAGCTAAGAACCGGTTCGGTGGAAAAGGGACAACAGATTGTTTGTGTTCACACCTCCAGACACCACAGCAGATTATTCACCTGTCTCTACCTGTCTGTACCTGTCTCTCACCTGTCTCTACCTGTCTCTACCTGTCTCTCACCTGTCTCTACCTGTCTCTACCTGTCTCTCACCTGTCTCCCACCTGTCTCTACCTGTCTCTCATCTGTCTCTGACCTGTCTCTCACCTGTCTCTACCTGTCTCTACCTGTCTCTCATCTGTCTCTGACCTGTCTCTCACCTGTCTCTACCTGTCTCTCACCTGTCTCTCATCTGTCTCTGACCTGTCTCTACCTGTCTCTACCTGTCTCCCACCTGTCTCTCACCTGTCTCTATCTGTTTCTCACCTGTCTCTACCTGTCTCTCACCTGTCTCTACCTGTCTCTCACCTGTCTCTACCTGTCTCTCATCTGTCTCTGACCTGTCTCTACCTGTCTCTCACCTGTCTCTACCTGTCTCCCACCTGTCTCTACCTGTCTCTACCTGTCTCTCACCTGTCTCTACCTGTCTCTCCCCTGTCTCTCCCCTGTCTCTACCTGTCTCATACCTGTCTCCACCTGTCTCCCACCTGTCTCTACCTGTCTCTACCTGTCTCTCACCTGTCTCTGACCTGTCTCTACCTGTCTCTCACCTGTCTTTCACCTGTCTCTGACCTATCTCTACCTGTCTCTACCTGTCTCCCACCTGTCTCTCACCTGTCTCTACCTGTCTCCACCTGTCTCTACCTGTCTCTACCTGTCTCTACCTGTCTCTACCTGTCTCTCACCTGTCTCTCACCTGTCTCTCACCTGTCTCCACCTGTCTCCACCTGTCTCTCACCTGTCTACCTGTCTCTACCTGTCTCTCACCTGTCTCTACCTGTCTATCACCTGTCTCTACCTGTCTCTACCTGTCTCCACCTGTCTCTCACCTGTCTACACCTGTCTCTCACCTGTCTCCACCACCTGTCTCTACCTGTCTCTCACCTGTCTCTACCTGTCTCTCACCTGTCTCTACCTGTCGCTCACCTGTCTCCACCTGTCTCTCACCTGTCTCTAGCTGTCTCTCACCTGTCTCTACCTGTCTCCACCTGTCTCTCACCTGTCTCTACCTGTCTATCACCTGTCTCCACCTGTCTCCACCTGTCTCTCACCTGTCTCTCACCTGTCTCCACCTGTCTCTCACCTGTCTCTCACCTGTCTCCACCACCTGTCTCCACCTGTCTCTCACCTGTCTCCACCTGTCTCTCACCTGTCTCTACCTGTCTCTCACCTGTCTCTACCTGTCTATCACCTGTCTCCACCTGTCTCTCACCTGTCTCCACCTGTCTCCACCTGTCTCTACCTGTCTCTCACCTGTCTCCACCTGTCTCTCACCTGTCTCCACCACCTGTCTCTCACCTGTCTCCACCTGTCTCTCACCTGTCTTCACCTGTCTCTACCTGTCTCCCACCTGTCTCCACCTGTCGCTCACCTGTCTCCACCTGTCTCTCACCTGTCTCCACCTGTCTCCACCACCTGTCTCTACCTGTCTTCACCTGTCTCCCACCTGTCTCCACCTGTCTCCACCTGTCTCTCACCTGTCTCCACCTGTCTCTACCTGTCTCCACCTGTCTCTCACCTGTCTCCACCACCTGTCTCTACCTGTCTCCACCTGTCTCTACCTGTCTCCACCTGTCGCTCACCTGTCTCCACCTGTCTCCACCACCTGTCTCTACCTGTCTCTACCTGTCTCTCACCTGTCTCCACCTGTCTCTCACCTGTCTCCACCTGTCTCTCACCTGTCTCCACCTGTCTCCACCTGTCTCCACCTGTCTCCACCTGTCTCCACCTGTCTCCACCTGTCTCCCACCTGTCTCCCACCTGTCTCTCACCTGTCTCTACCTGTCTCCCACCTGTCTCCCACCTGTCTCCACCTGTCTCCACCTGTCTCCCACCTGTCTCCACCTGTCTCTACCTGTCTCCACCTGTCTCTCACCTGTCTCCACCTGTCTCTACCTGTCTCTGACCTGTCTCCCACCTGTCTCCACCTGTCTCCCACCTGTCTCTACCTGTCTCCCACCTGTCTCCACCTGTCTCCACCTGTCTCCCACCTGTCTCCACCTGTCTCCACCTGTCTCCCACCTGTCTCCACCTGTCTCCCACCTGTCTCCACCTGTCTCCACCTGTCTCTCACCTGTCTCCACCTGTCTCCCACCTGTCTCCACCTGTCTCCCACCTGTCTCCACCTGTCTCCACCTGTCTCCACCTGTCTCTCACCTGTCTCCACCTGTCTCCCTCTCAGGAGCACCTGACGGTGTGTCTCTTCTTCGAGGTCCCCTGTCCTCTGGGCCAGTGCAAGGAGAGGATGATGAGGAAGGAGATCCCCGACCACCTGAGCTGGAAGTGTAAACACAGAGAGACCAGCTGTGAGTTCTGCAGCAGCAAGATGCCTCTGACGGAGCTGCAGGTACCAGTCTGTCTGTCACCTGTCTGTCTGTCACCTGTCTGTCTGTCACCTGTCTGTCTCTCACCTGTCTGTCTGCCACCTGTCTGTCTGTCACCTGTCTGTCTGCCACCTGTCTGTCTGTCACCTGTCTGTCTGTCACCTGTCTGTCTGTCACCTGTCTGTCTGTCACCTGTCTGTCTCTCACCTGTCTGTCTGTCACCTGTCTGTCTCTCACCTGTCTGTCTGTCACCTGTCTGTCTGTCACCTGTCTGTCTGTCACCTGTCTGTCTGTCACCTGTCTGTCTGTCACCTGTCTGTCTGTCACCTGTCTGTCTCTCACCTGTCTGTCTGCCACCTGTCTGTCTGTCACCTGTCTGTCACCTGTCTGTCTGTCACCTGTCTGTCTCTCACCTGTCTGTCTGTCACCTACCTGTCACCTGTCTGTCTGTCACCTGTCTGTCTGTCACCTACCTGTCACCTGTCACCTACCTGTCACCTGTCTGTCTGCCACCTGTCTGTCTCTCACCTGTCTGTCTGTCACCTGTCTGCTGTCACCAGTCTGTCACCTGTCTGTCTGTCACCTGTCTGTCTGTCACCTGTCTGTCTGTAACCTGTCTGTCTGTAACCTGTCTGTCTGTAACCTGTCTGTCACCTGTCTGTCTGTCACCTGTCTGTCACCTGTCTGTCACCTGTCTGTCTGTAACCTGTCTGTCACCTGTCTGTCTGTCACCTGTCTGTTTGTCACCTGTCTGTCTGTCACCTGTCTGTCTGTAACCTGTCTGTCACCTGTCTGTCTGTCATCTGTCTGTCTGTCACCTTTCTGTCACCTGTCTGTCTGTAACCTGTATGTCACCTGTCTGTCTGTAACCTGTATGTCACCTGTCTGTCTGTAATCTGTCTGTTACTAACCTGTCAGTCACCTGTCTGTCTGTAACCTGTATGTCACCTGTCAGTCACCTGTCTGTCAGTCACCTGTCTGTCTGTCACCTGTCTGTCTGTCACCTGTCTGTCTGTAATCTGTCTGTTACTAACCTGTCAGTCACCTGTCTGTCTGTCACCTGTCTGTCTCTCACCTGTCTGTCACCTGTACGGAACATGTCTGTCTGTCACCTGTCTGTCTGTCACCTGTCTGTCTGTCACCTGTCCGTCACCTGTCTGTCTGTCACCTGTCTGTCACATGTCTGTCTGTCACCTGTCTGTCTGTCACCTGTCTGTCACCTGTCTGTCTGTAACCTGTCTGTCCGTCACCTGTCTGTCACCTGTCTGTCTGTAACCTGTCTGTCCGTCACCTGTCTGTCTGTCACCTGTCTGTAACCTGTCTGTCACATGTCTGTCTGTCACCTGTCTGTCTGTAACCTGTCTGTCCGTCACCTGTCTGTCACCTGTCTGTCTGTCACCTGTCTGTCTGTAACCTGTCTGTCCGGCACCTGTCTGTCTGTCACCTGTTTGTCTGTAACCTGTCTGTCTGTCACCTGTCTGTCACCTGTCTGTCTGTCACCTGTCTGTCTGTAACCTGTCTGTCCGTCACATGTCTGTCTGTCACCTGTCTGGAACCTGTCTGTCACATGTCTGTCTGTCACCTGTCTGTCTGTCACCTGTCTGTCTGTCACCTGTCTGTCCGTCACCTGTCTGGAACCTGTCTGTCTGTCACCTGTCTGTCTGTAACCTGTCTGTCTGTCACCTGTCTGTCACCTGTCTGTCTGTCACCTGTCTGTCACCTGTCTGTCTGTCACCTGTCTGTCACCTGTCTGTCACCTGTCTGTCTGTAACCTGTCTGTCTGTCACCTGTCTGTCTGTCACCTGTCTGGAACCTGTCTGTCACATGTCTGTCTGTCACCTGTCTGTCTGTCACCTGTCTGTTACTAACCTGTCTGTCTGACGGAGCCGTCTGGTTCTGATGGTGATAATAAACGTCTTGTCTGCAGAAACACAAGGAGACGGTGTGTCCGGCGTTCCTGGTTCCGTGTCCGAACCTCTGCTCGTTATCCGCCCTGCCCCGCAGCGAGGTACTGACCCGGTTCTCCTCCATCAGTACTGAGGATCTGTTTTACTGCTGATGGTTCTGATTGATGGTTCTGAATGATGGTACTGATCGTTCTGAATGATGGCACTGAAGGTTCTGATGATGGTTCTGGATGATATTACTGAATGATGGTACTGAAGGTTCTGATGATGGTTTTGAAAGTTCTTTATTGATGTTTTTTGTGTTCAGCTGTCCAGTCACCAGCACGACTGTCCCAAAGCTCAGGTCAGCTGCCAGTTCCTGCGTTATGGCTGTAGCTTCAAGGTAACTGTCCCGCCTCCAGAGGTTCTGTAACCCAGAACCACACACCTCACTGTAACCCAGAACCACACACCTCACTGTAACCCAGAACCACACACCTCACTGTAACCCAGAACCACACACCTCACTGTAACCCAGAACCACACACCTCACTGTAATCCAGAACCACACACCTCACTGTAACCCAGAACCACACACCTCACTGTAACCCAGAACCACACACCTCACTGTAATCCAGAACCACACACCTCACTGTAACCCAGAACCACACACCTCACTGTAACCCAGAACCACACACCTCACTGTAACCCAGAACCACACACCTCACTGTAACCCAGAACCACACACCTCACTGTGACCCAGAACCACACACCTCACTGTAACCCAGAACCACACACCTCACTGTGACCCAGAACCACACACCTCACTGTAACCCAGAACCACACACCTCACTGTAACCCAGAACCACACACACACACACACACACACACACTGCAGAGTCAATGTGTTCCCTGTGTTTCCGGGTAGACCCCTGCAGAGTCAATGTGTTCCCTGTGTTTCCGGGTAGACCCCTGCAGAGTCAATGTGTTCTCTGTGTTTCAGGGTAGACCCCTGCAGAGTCAATGTGTACTCTGTGTTTCAGGGTAGACCCCTGCAGAGTCAATGTGTTCCCCGTGTTTCCGGGTAGACCCCTGCAGAGTCAATGTGTTCCCTGTGTTTCCGGGTAGACCCCTGCAGAGTCAATGTGTTCTCTGTGTTTCAGGGTAGACCCCTGCAGAGTCAATGTGTTCTCTGTGTTTCCGGGTAGACCCCTGCAGAGTCAATGTGTTCTCTGTGTTTCAGGGTAGACCCTTGCAGAGTCAATGTGTTCCCCGTGTTTCCGGGTAGACCCCTGCAGAGTCAATGTGTTCCCCGTGTTTCAGGGTAGACCCCTGCAGAGTCAATGTGTTCCCCGTGTTTCCGGGTAGACCCCTGCAGAGTCAATGTGTTCCCCGTGTTTCAGGGTAGACCCCTGCAGAGTCAATGTGTTCCCCGTGTTTCCGGGTAGACCCCTGCAGAGTCAATGTGTTCCCCGTGTTTCCGGGTAGACCCCTGCAGAGTCAATGTGTTCCCCGTGTTTCCGGGTAGACCCCTGCAGAGTCAATGTGTTCCCCGTGTTTCCGGGTAGACCCCTGCAGAGTCAATGTGTTCCCCGTGTTTCCGGGTAGACCCCTGCAGAGTCAATGTGTACTCTGTGTTTCAGGGTAGACCCCTCCAAAGTTAATGTGTTCCCCGTGTTTCCGGGTAGACCCCTGCAGAGTCAATGTGTACTCTGTGTTTCAGGGTAGACCCCTCCAAAGTTAATGTGTTCCCCGTGTTTCAGGGTTTGAACCAGGACCTGAGGCAGCACGAGTCCAGCTCTGCAGCCGAACACCTGAGGATGATGGCCAGCAGGAACTCAGCGTTAGAGAACAAGGTACCTTTATCCGAGGTCTGAGGAACCCACATCAGAGAGACTGAGTTTACCTGACCGCTATTCTGTCTCCAGGTGGAGGACATTAAAGGGGATCTGCTGGAGAGGTACAAGGTGCTTCCTGCTCTCAGCAGTCGGCTGTCAGAGCTGGAGAAGCAGCAGGACGAGCTGCGAGAGAAGAACCGGCAGATGGAGCAGAAGCTGGCAACCATGCAGGTCACTCTTAGTCATATATTTGTATCTGATTTAAAATGACCGCTGTAATGGGAATCAAAGACTGGGTGTGAACCATCATGACCATCATCATCACTTCCTGTCTGTTGGTTCTCACACTCTCTCCTCCTTTAGAAACTGATGAGTTCTCACTCAGAGAAGCTTCTGGAGGTGGAGCTAGAGCTGCGTTCTTTTCGGGTTCTCAGAGAGGAAGTGGAGAACATCAGAGGAACCCTGGAGAACGTCCGGACGAGACTGAACGCTCTGGAACAAGGAGGACGCAGCGGGACTGGATCCACAACACACACTCTGGGTGAGAACACACACACTGGGTGAGAACACACACTCAGGGTGAGAACACACACTGGGTGACAACACACACACTGGGTGAGAACACACACACTGGGTGAGAACACACACTCAGGGTGAGAACACACACACTGGGTGACAACACACACTCTGGGTGAGAACACACACACTGGGTCACAACACACACTCTGGGTGAGAACACCCACTCTGGGGACTATTAATGGGGGCTATTAATCCATATTGTTCGAAAGATCATGAATACCGAATGAGAGGAGAAGGGAACATGTTGGGTTTTTTAATTGTAATGGAGAATTGTTACAAAATCTGGAGACTAGTTCACATGTCTGGGTACTTGTGCCAAAAGTCTGAGGACTACTCAAAAAGTTTGGTACAAACTCTTGGGACTAATCTCAGAAGTCTGGACACTAGTTCCAAAGGTCTGGGCACTAGTTCCAAAGGTCTGGGCACTAGTTCCAAAGGTCTGGGCACTATTTCCAAAGGTCTATTCACTAGTTCCAAAGGTCTGGGCACTAGTTCCAAAGGTCTGGGCACTAGTTCCATAGGTCTATTCACTAGTTCCAAAGGTCTGGGCACTAGTTCCAAAGGTCTGGGCACTAGTTCCAAAGGTCTAGGCACTAGTTCCAAAGGTCCGGGAACTAGTTCCAAAGGTCTGGGCACTAGTTCCAAAGGTCTGGGCACTAGTTCCAAAGGTCTGGGCACTAGTTCCAAAGGTCTAGGCACTAGTTCCGGGCACTAGTTCCAAAGGTCTGGGCACTAGTTCCAAAGGCCTAGGCACTAGTTCCAAAGGTCTGGGCACTAGTTCCAAAGGTCTAGGAACTAGTTCCAAAGGTCTGGGCACTAGTTCCAAAGGTCTGGGCACTAGTTCCAAAGGTCTAGGAACTAGTTCCAAAGGTCTGGGCACTAGTTCCAAAGGTCTGGGCACTAGTTCCAAAGGTCTATTCACTAGTTCCAAAGGTCTGGGCACTAGTTCCAAAGGTCTGGGCACTAGTTCCAAAGGTCTGGGCACTAGTTCCAAAGGTCCGGGAACTAGTTCCAAAGGTCTGGGCACTAGTTCCAAAGGTCTAGGCACTAGTTCCAAAGGTCCGGGCACTAGTTCCAAAGGTCCGGGCACTAGTTCCGGGCACTAGTTCCAAAGGTCTGGGCACTAGTTCCAAAGGCCTAGGCACTAGTTCCAAAGGTCTGGGCACTAGTTCCAAAGGTCTAGGCACTAGTTCCAAAGGCCTGGGCACTAGTTCCAAAGGTCTGGGCACTAGTTCCAAAGGTCTAGGCACTAGTTCCAAATGTCTGGGCTCTAGTTCCAAAGGTCTGGGCTCTAGTTCCAAAGGTCTGGGCACTAGTTCCAAAGGTCTAGGAACTAGTTCCAAAGGTCCGGGCACTAGTTCCGGGCACTAGTTCCAAAGGTTTGGGCACTAGTTCCAAAGGTCTAGGCACTAGTTCCAAAGGTCTGGGCACTAGTTCCAAAGGTCTAGGCACTAGTTCCAAAGGTCTGGGCACTAGTTCCAAAGGTCTGGGCACTAGTTCCAAAGGTCTAGGCACTAGTTCCAAAGGTCTGGGCACTAGTTCCAAAGGTCCGGGAACTAGTTCCAAAGGTCTGGGCACTAGTTCCAAAGGTCTAGCCACTAGTTCCAAAGGTCTAGGCACTAGTTCCTAAGGTCTGGGCACTGGTTCCAAAGGTCTAGGCACTAGTTCCAAAGGTCTGGGCACTAGTTCCAAAGGTCTGGGCACTATTTCCAAAGGTCTATTCACTAGTTCCAAAGGTCTGGGCACTAGTTCCAAAGGTCTAGGAACTAGTTCCAAAGGTCTGGGCACTAGTTCCAAAGGTCCGGGAACTAGTTCCAAAGGTCTGGGCACTAGTTCCAAAGGTCTATTCACTAGTTCCAAAGGTCTGGGCACTAGTTCCAAAGGTCTGGGCACTAGTTCCAAAGGTCCGGGCACTAGTTCCAAAGGTCCGGGCACTAGTTCCAAAGGTCCGGGCACTAGTTCCAAAGGTCCGGGCACTAGTTCCAAAGGTCTGGGCACTAGTTCCAAAGGTCCGGGCACTAGTTCCAAAGGTCCGGGCACTAGTTCCAAAGGTCCGGGCACTAGTTCCAAAGGTCCGGGCACTAGTTCCAAAGGTCTAGGCACTAGTTCCAAAGGTCTGGGCACTAGTTCCAAAGGTCTAGGCACTAGTTCCAAAGGCCTGGGCACTAGTTCCAAAGGTCTGGGCACTAGTTCCAAAGGTCTGGGCACTAGTTCCAAAGGTCTAGGCACTAGTTCCAAAGGTCTGGGCACTAGTTCCAAAGGTCTATTCACTAGTTCCAAAGGTCTGGGCACTAGTTCCAAAGGTCTAGGAACTAGTTCCAAAGGTCTAGGAACTAGTTCCAAAGGTCTAGGCACTAGTTCCAAAGGCCTGGGCACTAGTTCCAAAGGTCTAGGCACTAGTTCCAAAGGTCTGGGCACTAGTTCCAAAGGTCTGGGCACTAGTTCCAAAGGTCTGGGCACTAGTTCCAAAGGTCTAGGCACTAGTTCCAAAGGTCCGGGAACTAGTTCCAAAGGTCTGGGCACTAGTTCCAAAGGTCTGGGCACTAGTTCCAAAGGTCTGGGCACTAGTTCCAAAGGCCTAGGCACTAGTTCCGGGCAATAGTTCCAAAGGTCTGGGCACTAGTTCCAAAGGTCTAGGAACTAGTTCCAAAGGTCTGGGCACTAGTTCCAAAGGTCTGGGCACTAGTTCCAAAGGTCTATTCACTAGTTCCAAAGGTCTGGGCACTAGTTCCAAAGGTCTGGGCACTAGTTCCAAAGGTCTGGGCACTAGTTCCAAAGGTCTAGGCACTAGTTCCAAAGGTCTAGGCACTAGTTCCAAAGGTCCGGGCACTAGTTCCAAAGGTCCGGGCACTAGTTCCGGGCACTAGTTCCAAAGGTCTGGGCACTAGTTCCAAAGGCCTAGGCACTAGTTCCAAAGGTCTGGGCACTAGTTCCAAAGGTCTAGGAACTAGTTCCAAAGGCCTGGGCACTAGTTCCAAAGGTCTGGGCACTAGTTCCAAAGGTCTAGGCACTAGTTCCAAAGGTCTGGGCTCTAGTTCCAAAGGTCTGGGCACTAGTTCCAAAGGTCTAGGAACTAGTTCCAAAGGTCCGGGCACTAGTTCCGGGCACTAGTTCCAAAGGTCTGGGCACTAGTTCCAAAGGTCTAGGCACTAGTTCCAAAGGTCTGGGCACTAGTTCCAAAGGTCTAGGCACTAGTTCCAAAGGTCTGGGCACTAGTTCCAAAGGTCTGGGCACTAGTTCCAAAGGTCTAGGCACTAGTTCCAAAGGTCTGGGCACTAGTTCCAAAGGTCCGGGAACTAGTTCCAAAGGTCTGGGCACTAGTTCCAAAGGTCTAGACACTAGTTCCAAAGGTCTGGGCACTAGTTCCTAAGGTCTGGGCACTAGTTCCAAAGGTCTAGGCACTAGTTCCAAAGGTCTGGGCACTAGTTCCAAAGGTCTGGGCACTATTTCCAAAGGTCTATTCACTAGTTCCAAAGGTCTGGGCACTAGTTCCAAAGGTCTAGGAAATAGTTCCAAAGGTCCGGGCACTAGTTCCGGGCACTAGTTCCAAAGGTCTGGGCACTAGTTCCAAAGGTCTAGGCACTAGTTCCAAAGGTCTGGGCACTAGTTCCAAAGGTCTAGGCACTAGTTCCAAAGGTCTGGGCACTAGTTCCAAAGGTCTGGGCACTAGTTCCAAAGGTCTAGGCACTAGTTCCAAAGGTCTGGGCACTAGTTCCAAAGGTCCGGGAACTAGTTCCAAAGGTCTGGGCACTAGTTCCAAAGGTCTAGACACTAGTTCCAAAGGTCTGGGCACTAGTTCCTAAGGTCTGGGCACTAGTTCCAAAGGTCTAGGCACTAGTTCCAAAGGTCTGGGCACTAGTTCCAAAGGTCTGGGCACTATTTCCAAAGGTCTATTCACTAGTTCCAAAGGTCTGGGCACTAGTTCCAAAGGTCTAGGAACTAGTTCCAAAGGTCTAGGAACTAGTTCCAAAGGTCTGGGCACTAGTTCCAAAGGTCCGGGAACTAGTTCCAAAGGTCTGGGCACTAGTTCCAAAGGTCTATTCACTAGTTCCAAAGGTCTGGGCACTAGTTCCAAAGGTCTGGGCACTAGTTCTAAAGGTCTAGGCACTAGTTCCAAAGGTCCGGGCACTAGTTCCAAAGGTCCGGGCACTAGTTCCAAAGGTCCGGGCACTAGTTCCAAAGGTCCGGGCACTAGTTCCAAATGTCCGGGCACTAGTTCCAAAGGTCCGGGCACTAGTTCCAAAGGTCCGGGCACTAGTTCCAAAGGTCCGGGCACTAGTTCCAAAGGTCCGGGCACTAGTTCCAAAGGTCCGGGCACTAGTTCCAAAGGTCTAGGCACTAGTTCCAAAGGTCTGGGCACTAGTTCCAAAGGTCTAGGCACTAGTTCCAAAGGTCTGGGCACTAGTTCCAAAGGTCCGGGCACTAGTTCCAAAGGTCTGGGCACTAGTTCCAAAGGTCTAGGCACTAGTTCCAAAGGTCTGGGCACTAGTTCCAAAGGTCTGGGCACTAGTTCCAAAGGTCTGGGCACTAGTTCCAAAGGTCTAGGCACTAGTTCCAAAGGTCTGGGCACTAGTTCCAAAGGTCTGGGCACTATTTCCAAAGGTCTATTCACTAGTTCCAAAGGTCCGGGAACTAGTTCCAAAGGTCTGGGCACTAGTTCCAAAGGTCTATTCACTAGTTCCAAAGGTCTGGGCACTAGTTCCAAAGGTCTGGGCACTAGTTCTAAAGGTCTAGGCACTAGTTCCAAAGGTCCGGGCACTAGTTCCAAAGGTCCGGGCACTAGTTCCAAAGGTCCGGGCACTAGTTCCAAAGGTCCGGGCACTAGTTCCAAATGTCCGGGCACTAGTTCCAAAGGTCCGGGCACTAGTTCCAAAGGTCCGGGCACTAGTTCCAAAGGTCCGGGCACTAGTTCCAAAGGTCCGGGCACTAGTTCCAAAGGTCCGGGCACTAGTTCCAAAGGTCTGGGCACTAGTTCCAAAGGTCTAGGCACTAGTTCCAAAGGTCTGGGCACTAGTTCCAAAGGTCTATTAACTAGTTCCAAAGGTCTGGGCACTAGTTCCAAAGGTCCGGGCACTAGTTCCAAAGGTCTGGGCACTAGTTCCAAAGGTCTAGGCACTAGTTCCAAAGGTCTGGGCACTAGTTCCAAAGGTCTGGGCACTAGTTCCAAAGGTCTGGGCACTAGTTCCAAAGGTCTAGGCACTAGTTCCAAAGGTCTGGGCACTAGTTCCAAAGGTCCGGGAACTAGTTCCAAAGGTCTGGGCACTAGTTCCAAAGGTCTAGACACTAGTTCCAAAGGTCTGGGCACTAGTTCCTAAGGTCTGGGCACTAGTTCCAAAGGTCTAGGCACTAGTTCCAAAGGTCTGGGCACTAGTTCCAAAGGTCTGGGCACTATTTCCAAAGGTCTATTCACTAGTTCCAAAGGTCTGGGCACTAGTTCCAAAGGTCTAGGAACTAGTTCCAAAGGTCTAGGAACTAGTTCCAAAGGTCTGGGCACTAGTTCCAAAGGTCCGGGAACTAGTTCCAAAGGTCTGGGCACTAGTTCCAAAGGTCTATTCACTAGTTCCAAAGGTCTGGGCACTAGTTCCAAAGGTCTGGGCACTAGTTCTAAAGGTCTAGGCACTAGTTCCAAAGGTCCGGGCACTAGTTCCAAAGGTCCGGGCACTAGTTCCAAAGGTCCGGGCACTAGTTCCAAAGGTCCGGGCACTAGTTCCAAATGTCCGGGCACTAGTTCCAAAGGTCCGGGCACTAGTTCCAAAGGTCCGGGCACTAGTTCCAAAGGTCCGGGCACTAGTTCCAAAGGTCCGGGCACTAGTTCCAAAGGTCCGGGCACTAGTTCCAAAGGTCTAGGCACTAGTTCCAAAGGTCTGGGCACTAGTTCCAAAGGTCTAGGCACTAGTTCCAAAGGTCCGGGCACTAGTTCCAAAGGTCTGGGCACTAGTTCCAAAGGTCTAGGCACTAGTTCCAAAGGTCTGGGCACTAGTTCCAAAGGTCTGGGCACTAGTTCCAAAGGTCTGGGCACTAGTTCCAAAGGTCTAGGCACTAGTTCCAAAGGTCTGGGCACTAGTTCCAAAGGTCTGGGCACTATTTCCAAAGGTCTATTCACTAGTTCCAAAGGTCCGGGAACTAGTTCCAAAGGTCTGGGCACTAGTTCCAAAGGTCTATTCACTAGTTCCAAAGGTCTGGGCACTAGTTCCAAAGGTCTGGGCACTAGTTCTAAAGGTCTAGGCACTAGTTCCAAAGGTCCGGGCACTAGTTCCAAAGGTCCGGGCACTAGTTCCAAAGGTCCGGGCACTAGTTCCAAAGGTCCGGGCACTAGTTCCAAATGTCCGGGCACTAGTTCCAAAGGTCCGGGCACTAGTTCCAAAGGTCCGGGCACTAGTTCCAAAGGTCCGGGCACTAGTTCCAAAGGTCCGGGCACTAGTTCCAAAGGTCTGGGCACTAGTTCCAAAGGTCTGGGCACTAGTTCCAAAGGTCTAGGCACTAGTTCCAAAGGTCTGGGCACTAGTTCCAAAGGTCTATTAACTAGTTCCAAAGGTCTGGGCACTAGTTCCAAAGGTCCGGGAACTAGTTCCAAAGGTCTGGGCACTAGTTCCAAAGGTCTATTCACTAGTTCCAAAGGTCTAGGAACTAGTTCCAAAGGTCTAGGCACTAGTTCCAAAGGCCTGGGCACTAGTTCCAAAGGTCTAGGCACTAGTTCCAAAGGTCTGGGCACTAGTTCCAAAGGTCTGGGCACTAGTTCCAAAGGTCTAGGCACTAGTTCCAAAGGTCTGGGCACTAGTTCCAAAGGTCTAGGCACGAGTGTGAGGGTCTGAGGACAGAGGGTCTGAGGACAGAGGGTCTAAGGACAGAGGGTCTGAGGACAGAGGGTCTGAAGACAGAGGGTCTGAGGACAGAGGGTGTCGTATTGTCATACTGATATTCTGTACACACTGTGAAGTCCACTGAGACAAATGTAACATTTGTGATATTGGGCTATAAATAAACATTGATTGATTGAGTTCCAAAAGTCTGGGCACTAGTTGTAGAAGACCTGAGTCTAAGCTACTATATGTTTACATAATTAATGTCCTCCTCTGTGCAGCGTCCCTGGAGACACAGCTGAATCGCCATGACGACATGCTGAGCGTTCATGATGTCCGGTTGGCTGACATGGATCTCCGGTTCCAGGTTCTTGAGACGGCCAGTTATAACGGGACTCTGATCTGGAAGATCCGCGACTACAAGAGACGGAAACAGGAAGCGGTGGCAGCGAAGACGCTGTCTCTGTACTCGCAGCCGTTCTACACCGGGTACTTCGGGTACAAGATGTGCGCCCGGGTGTACCTGAACGGGGACGGCATGGGGAAGGGGACGCACCTGTCGCTGTTCTTTGTGGTGATGAGGGGCGAGTACGACGCTCTGCTGCCCTGGCCCTTCAAGCAGAAGGTACTGACAACTGACCCTCTGCTGACCCCCTGCTGACCCCCTACTGACCCCCTACTGACCCTCTGCTGACCCTCTGCTGACCCCCTGCTGACCCCCTGCTGACCCCCTGCTGACCCCCTACTGACCCCCTGCTGACCCTCTACTGACCCCCTACTGACCCTCTACTGACCCTCTGCTGACCCCCTACTGACCCCCTACTGACCCTCTACTGACCCTCTGCTGACCCTCTACTGACCCTCTGCTGACCCCCTGCTGACCCCCTACTGACCCCCTGCTGACCCCCTGCTGACCCCCTACTGACCCCCTGCTGACCCTCTACTGACCCCCTGCTGACCCCCTGCTGACCCCCTGCTGACCCCCTGCTGACCCTCTGCTGACCCCCTGCTGACCCCGTCTGTCTCTCACCTGTCTGCAGGTGACCCTGATGCTGATGGACCAGGGTCCAGCCAGGAAGCACCTGGGCGATGCCTTCAAGCCGGACCCCAACAGCAGCAGCTTCAGGCGTCCGGCAGCAGAGATGAACATTGCGTCCGGATGTCCTCTGTTTGTGTCTCAGAGCGTCCTGGAGACAGGCAGCTACATCAAAGACGACACCATCTTCATCAAGGTGAGACAGACAGACACCATCTTCATCACGGTGAGACAGACAGACAGCGTCTTCATCACGGTGAGACAGACAGACAGCGTCTTCATCACGGTGAGACAGACAGACAGCGTCTTCATCACGGTGAGACAGACACAGCCGTTCTGCCTGCAGTGGATCTGTTGGTCCTGCAGGGGGCGACACCATGCTCTGTCTCTAATGAAAGCCTTTGTTGTTTGCTGGACGCAGGTTACCGTGGATACCTCTGACCTCCCTGACCCGTGACCATGTGACCTTGCTGGTCTGAGATCAGCTGACCTGTTCACCCAGTAGAGCAAAGGATCATGGGAAGGATCAGAGATGATGGAGCAGGCTCGTCGCCGACAGAAGGGAAGAAGAAGAGCCGGACAGGAAGCAGCCAATCAGGGAGGACTTTACAGAGACCAGAAGGCAGGTCTGATGGACCTGGGCTGATGGACTACAGGTCTTATTCTGATTGGCTGATGGACTACAGAAGTGTGTGTGTGTGTGTGTGTGTGTGTGTGTGTGTGTGAATGGATCAGTGTTGCTATGACAACACCATGGTGATATCACCAGAGCCAACATGGCCGCCGGACGTTGTTGCTGCTCGTTACTGATGCCGTGCATCAAGCTTTACTTCCTGTTTATTACCTGTTTACCAAGGCATGCTGGGAAATCCTCTGCAGCCACAGAGGAGCTCTGAAAACCAGAAGAGAAACGTTTCCATTGCAAGATACCAGTGAAGATGATGGGGCTCTTCCCGCTCACTGGCAGGAAACCAGCTCTCTGTTGGTGGTGTGGACACCCACCAGCTCCCAGTATGAGCTCCCAGTATGAGCTCCCAGTATGATAGTATGAGGTCCCAGTATGATAGTACGAAGTCCCAGTATGAGGTCCCAGTATGATAGTACGAGGTCCCAGTATGATAGTATGAGGTCCCAGTATGATAGTACGAGGTCCCAGTATGAGGTCCCGGTATGATAGTACGAGGTCCCAGTATGATAGTATGAGGTCCCAGTATGATAGTATGAGCTCCCAGTATGAGGTCCGAGTATGATATGAGGTCCCAGTATGAAATGAGGTCCCAATATGATGGTATGAGGTCCCAGTATGATAGTATGAGGTCCCAGTATGATAGTATGAGGTCCCAGTATGATTCCCAGTATGAGGTCCCAGTATGATAGTATGAGGTCCCAGTATGAGGTCCTAGTATGATTCCCAGTATGAGGTCCCAGTATGATTCCCAGTATGAGGTCCCCGTATGATTCTCAGTATGAGGTCCCAGTATGATTCCCATATGAGGTCCCAGTATGAGGTTCCAGTATGATTCCCAGTATGAGGTCCCAGTATGATACCCAGTATGATTCCCAGTATGAGGTCCCATTATGATTCCCAGTATGAGGTCCCAGTATGATTCCCAGTATGATTCCCAGTATAAGGTCCCAGTATGAGGTCCCAGTATGAGGTCCCAGTATGAGCTCCCAGTATGATTCCCAGTATGAGGTCCCAGTATGATTCCCAGTATGAGGTCCCAGTATGAAGTCCCAGTATGATTCCCAGTATGAGGTCCTAGTATGATAGTATGATTCCCAGTATGAGGTCCCAGTATGATTCTCAGTATGAGGTCCCAGTGTGAGGTCCCAGTATGAGGTCCCAGTATGATTCCCAGTATGACGTTCCCAGTATGATTCCCAGTATGAGGTCCCAGTATGATTCCCAGTATGAGATCCCAGTATGATTCCCAGTATGAGGTCCCAGTGTGAGGTCCCAGTATGATTCCCAGTATGAGGTCCCAGTATGATTCCCAGTATGAGATCCCAGTGTGAGGTCCCAGTGTGAGGTCCCAGTGTGAGGTCCCAGTATGAGGTTCCAGTATGATTCCCAGTATGATTCCCAGTATGAGGTCCCAGTATGAGCTCCCAGTATGATTCCCAGTATGAGGTCCCAGTATGATTCCCAGTATGAGGTCCCAGTATGAGGTCCCAGTATGATTCCCAGTATGATTCCCAGTATGATTCCCAGTATGATTCCCAGTATGAGGTCCCAGTATGATTCCCAGTATGATTCCCAGTATGTGATCCCAGTATGATTCCCAGTATGAGGTCCCAGTGTGAGGTCCCAGTATGATTCCCAGTATGAGGTCCCAGTATGATTCCCAGTATGAGGTCCCAGTGTGAGGTCCCAGTATGATTCCCAGTATGAGGTCCCAGTATGATTCCCAGTATGAGATCCCAGTGTGAGGTCCCAGTGTGAGGTCCCAGTATGAGGTCCCAGTATGATTCCCAGTATGATTCCCAGTATGAGGTCCCAGTATGAGGTCCCAGTATGATTCCCAGTATGATTCCCAGTATGAGGTCCCAGTATGATTCCCAGTATGATTCCCAGTATGAGGTCCCAGTATGATTCCCAGTATGATTCCCAGTATGATTCCCAGTATGATTCCCAGTATGAGGTCCCAGTATGATTCCCAGTATGATTCCCAGTATGAGGTCCCAGTATGAGCTCCTCTGTGGCTCAGGCTCCTTCTGGTTATTTCATTCTTTGCACAGTTTAAATGTTTAAGTGTGAAATTAAAATTGTAAACAAAACAAATCTGTTTTCTTGAGTATCAGTAACGAAACAAAATGGAGGTCATTCAAATGAACACCCTACATCTTTGATCCTTAGTACAAATATATGTATTATATATATATATATATATATATATATATAATACATTATATGACTAATTACTTCATAGTTCGGTGTTATCCGTTGAGCTGCTCCAGGCCTCAGCGCCTGAAGGACGCTCCCAGATCAAAGGCACGATGAACCTGTGCGTTCAGAATCAATATAGATGTTTTTATTTTAAAGTCAATTCAGATTGAACACGGTACAAAACTGTAAATGATGGTGTCCGTCCGAAAGACATGTTGAACTAAACTAATGAAGACTGAAAGCTTTAGGAGTCCCAAGTACAGCGTACACTAAGCACCCTGTATCAAGACCGACGCAGAACAAGTGACCTTTGACCTTCTTAGAGAGGTTAGCAAAGAAACCTCTTTGCTGGATGTTCCTTATCTCTGGCGTCATGTGACATCTCTCTCTGACCGGTGGAGCCAATAGAATCCAAGGGGAATCTCCCCACACACACATGGCAAAACGAAAAGGTGGGGGCTTCGCGCACACAGCTTTGCTCCAGAGTGAAGCTGTCTCTAGGTCTGACATCTCAAAACCGAAAAGCAGATGTATTACTTATGGATCATCAGAACGTTTCAAAGGGGACACGGACGCATTGGATTAACCTATGGACGAACTTCAGCAGCGGTTTTTATCGTTTTAATGCCATTGAAGTTTTGACCAGACAAAGACGAAGGTAAGCCATGTTAGCGTTGTGGGCTACCTAGCGCCACATGTTTTGATGTTTTTGTTGATAACGTCGAGTTTGTATCTTTCAGTGTTGAAGTGGGCACCGTTAGATTCTGTGTCTCCTTGCGATCGTAGACGATGTGTTGGATGTGCAGCGAGGATAAGTAATAAGGGAGCTAGGAGTGATTATCGGTGCAGTAAGAGGTTAGCATTTTTCGCTCGGGTCATTTAGATGCTTCTTATGAGACTTGTGTTTCGGTAAAAATGGTTTGTGTCGTCAGTTGGCCGAGATTATTCCCGTTAATCTGGGAGAACACATTCATAGGTCCTTAAATATTAAGATCCCCGGAGACACAGTGTCGTGAGAAAGAAAACAAGGGGAGGCTACCCGCCGGCGGGACCTGGGGCTTAACAGGTCCCATGTCATGCTTCTCTGGTTCTGACCCGTCCCCTGTGGTTCTGGTTCTGACCCGTCCCCTGGTGTTCTGGAGCTTCTGACCCGTCCCCTGGTGTTCTGGTTCTGACCCGTCCCCTGGTGTTCTGTAGCTCCTGACCCGTCCCCTTGTGTTCTGTAGCTTCTGACCCGTCCCCTGGTGTTCTGGAGCTTCTGACCCGTCCCCTGGTGTTCTGTAGCTTCTGACCCGTCCCCTTGTGTTCTGAAGCTTCTGACCCGTCCCCTGGTGTTCTGTAGCTTCTGACCCGTCCCCTTGTGTTCTGTAGCTTCTGACCCGTCCCCTGGTGTTCTGTAGCTTCTGACCCGTCCCCTGGTGTTCTGAAGCTTCTGACCCAGTCCCCTGGTGTTCTGAGCTTCTGACCCGTCCCCTGGTGTTCTGTAGCTTCTGACCCGTCCCCTGGTGTTCTGTAGCTTCTGACCCGTCCCCTGGTGTTCTGTAGCTTCTGACCCGTCCCCTGGTGTTCTGTAGCTTCTGACCCGTCCCCTGGTGTTCTGGAGCTTCTGACCCGTCCCCTGGTGTTCTGTAGCTTCTGACCCGTCCCCTGGTGTTCTGTAGCTTCTGACCCGTCCCCTGGTGTTCTGAAGCTTCTGACCCGTCCCCTGGTGTTCTGTAGCTTCTGACCCGTCCCCTGGTGTTCTGGAGCTTCTGACCCGTCCCCTTGTGTTCTGGAGCTTCTGACCCGTCCCCTTCTGTTCTGGAGCTTCTGACCCGTCCCCTGGTGTTCTGTAGCTTCTGACTCGTCCCCTGGTGTTCTGTAGCTTCTGACCCATCCCCTGGTGTTCTGGAGCTTCTGACCCGTCCCCTGGTGTTCTGAAGCTTCTGACCCGTCCCCTTGTGTTCTGGAGCTTCTGACCTGTCCCCTGGTGTTCTGTAGCTTCTGACCCGTCCCCTGGTGTTCTGGTTCTGACCCGTCCCCTGGTGTTCTGAAGCTTCTGACCCGTCCCCTGGTGTTCTGTAGCTTCTGACCCGTCCCCTGGTGTTCTGAAGCTTCTGACCCGTCCCCTGGTGTTCTGGTTCTGACCCGTCCCCTGGTGTTCTGAAGCTTCTGACCCGTCCCCTGGTGTTCTGAAGCTTCTGACCCGTCCCCTGGTGTTCTGGAGCTTCTGACCCGTCCCCTGGTGTTCTGGTTCTGACCCGTCCCCTGGTGTTCTGTAGCTTCTGACCCGTCCCCTGGTGTTCTGGAGCTTCTGACCCGTCCCCTGGTGTTCTGTAGCTTCTGACCCGTCCCCTGGTGTTCTGGAGCTTCTGACCCGTCCCCTGGTGTTCTGAAGCTTCTGACCCGTCCCCTGGTGTTCTGTAGCTTCTGACCCGTCCCCTGGTGTTCTGAGCTTCTGACCCGTCCCCTGGTGTTCTGTAGCTTCTGACCCGTCCCCTGGTGTTCTGTAGCTTCTGACCCGTCCCCTGGTGTTCTGGAGCTTCTGACCCGTCCCCTGGTGTTCTGTAGCTTCTGACCCGTCCCCTGGTGTTCTGGAGCTTCTGACCCGTCCCCTGGTGTTCTGAAGCTTCTGACCCGTCCCCTGGTGTTCTGAAGCTTCTGACCCGTCCCCTTGTGTTCTGGAGCTTCTGACCCGTCCCCTGGTGTTCTGTAGCTTCTGACCCGTCCCCTGGTGTTCTGGTTCTGACCCGTCCCCTGGTGTTCTGTAGCTTCTGACCCGTCCCCTGGTGTTCTGGAGCTTCTGACCCGTCCCCTGGTGTTCTGTAGCTTCTGACCCGTCCCCTGGTGTTCTGGAGCTTCTGACCCGTCCCCTGGTGTTCTGTAGCTTCTGACCCGTCCCCTGGTGTTCTGTAGCTTCTGAACCGTCCCCTGGTGTTCTGTAGCTTCTGACCCGTCCCCTGGTGTTCTGAAGCTTCTGACCCGTCCCTTGTGTTCTGTAGTTTCTGACCCGTCCCCTGGTGTTCTGTAGCTTCTCACCCGTCCCCTGGTGTTCTGAAGCTTCTGACCCGTCCCCTGGTGTTCTGTAGCTTCTGACCCTGTCCCCTGGTGTTCTGGAGCTTCTGACCCGTCCCCTGGTGTTCTGAAGCTTCTGACCCGTCCCCTGGTGTTCTGAAGCTTCTGACCCGTCCCCTTGTGTTCTGGAGCTTCTGACCCGTCCCCGTGGTGTTCTGTAGCTTCTGACCCGTCCCCTGGTGTTCTGGTTCTGACCCGTCCCCTGGTGTTCTGTAGCTTCTGACCCGTCCCCTGGTGTTCTGGAGCTTCTGACCCGTCCCCTGGTGTTCTGTAGCTTCTGACCCGTCCCCTGGTGTTCTGGAGCTTCTGACCCGTCCCCTGGTGTTCTGTAGCTTCTGACCCGTCCCCTGGTGTTCTGTAGCTTCTGACCCGTCCCCTGGTGTTCTGTAGCTTCTGACCCGTCCCCTGGTGTTCTGAAGCTTCTGACCCGTCCCCTTGTGTTCTGTAGTTTCTGACCCGTCCCCTGGTGGTCTGTAGCTTCTCACCCGTCCCCTGGTGTTCTGTAGCTTCTGACCCGTCCCCTGGTGTTCTGGAGCTTCTGACCCGTCCCCTGGTGTTCTGAAGCTTCTGACCCGTCCCCTGGTGTTCTGTAGCTTCTGACCCGTCCCCTTGTGTTCTGTAGCTTCTGACCCGTCCCCTTGTGTTCTGTAGCTTCTGACCCGTCCCCTGGTGTTCTGAAGCTTCTGACCCGTCCCCTGGTGTTCTGGAGCTTCTGACCCATCCCCTTGTGTTCTGTAACTTCTGACCCGTCCCCTTGGTGTTCTGGAGCTTCTGACCCGTCCCCTGGTGTTCTGTAGCTTCTGACCCGTCCCCTGGTGTTCTGGAGCTTCTGACCCGTCCCCTGGTGTTCTGTAGCTTCTGACCCGTCCCCTGGTGTTCTGGAGCTTCTGACCCGTCCCCTGGTGTTCTGTAGCTTCTGACCCGTCCCCTGGTGTTCTGGAGCTTCTGACCCGTCCCCTGGTGTTCTGTAGCTTCTGACCCGTCCCCTGGTGTTCTGGAGCTTCTGACCCGTCCCCTGGTGTTCTGTAGCTTCTGACCCGTCCCCTGGTGTTCTGTAGCTTCTGACCCGTCCCCTGGTGTTCTGAAGCTTCTGACCCGTCCCCTGGTGTTCTGAAGCTTCTGACCCGTCCCCTTGTGTTCTGTAGCTTCTGACCCGTCCCCTGGTGTTCTGAAGCTTCTGACCCGTCCCCTTGTGTTCTGTAGTTTCTGACCCGTCCCCTGGTGGTCTGTAGCTTCTCACCCGTCCCCTGGTGTTCTGAAGCTTCTGACCCGTCCCCTGGTGTTCTGGAGCTTCTGACCCGTCCCCTGGTGTTCTGAAGCTTCTGACCCGTCCCCTTGTGTTCTGTAGCTTCTGACCCGTCCCCTTGTGTTCTGTAGCTTCTGACCCGTCCCCTGGTGTTCTGTAGCTTCTGACCCGTCCCCTGGTGTTCTGAAGCTTCTGACCCGTCCCCTTGTGTTCTGTAGCTTCTGACCCGTCCCCTGGTGTTCTGAAGCTTCTGACCCGTCCCCTTGTGTTCTGTAGCTTCTGACCCGTCCCCTGGTGTTCTGAAGCTTCTGACCCGTCCCCTTGTGTTCTGTAGTTTCTGACCCGTCCCCTGGTGGTCTGTAGCTTCTCACCCGTCCCCTGGTGTTCTGAAGCTTCTGACCCGTCCCCTGGTGTTCTGGAGCTTCTGACCCGTCCCCTGGTGTTCTGAAGCTTCTGACCCGTCCCCTTGTGTTCTGTAGCTTCTGACCCGTCCCCTTGTGTTCTGTAGCTTCTGACCCGTCCCCTGGTGTTCTGGAGCTTCTGACCCGTCCCCTTGTGTTCTGTAGCTTCTGACCCGTCCCCTGGTGTTCTGTAGCTTCTGACCCGTCCCCTGGTGTTCTGGAGCTTCTGACCCGTCCCCTGGTGTTCTGTAGCTTCTGACCCGTCCCCTGGTGTTCTGTAGCTTCTGACCCGTCCCCTGGTGTTCTGAAGCTTCTGACCCGTCCCCTTGTGTTCTGTAGCTTCTGACCCGTCCCCTGGTGTCTGTAGCTTCTGACCCGTCCCCTGGTGTTCTGAAGCTTCTGACCCGTCCCCTGGTGTTCTGGAGCTTCTGACCCGTCCCCTGGTGTTCTGAAGCTTCTGACCCGTCCCCTGGTGTTCTGTAGCTTCTGACCCGTCCCCTTGTGTTCTGTAGCTTCTGACCCGTCCCCTGGTGTTCTGGAGCTTCTGACCCGTCCCCTGGTGTTCTGTAGCTTCTGACCCGTCCCCTGGTGTTCTGAAGCTTCTGACCCGTCCCCTGGTGTTCTGAAGCTTCTGACCCGTCCCCTTGTGTTCTGGAGCTTCTGACCCGTCCCCTGGTGTTCTGTAGCTTCTGACCCGTCCCCTGGTGTTCTGAGCTTCTGACCCGTCCCCTGGTGTTCTGTAGCTTCTGACCCGTCCCCTGGTGTTCTGGAGCTTCTGACCCGTCCCCTGGTGTTCTGTAGCTTCTGACCCGTCCCCTGGTGTTCTGGAGCTTCTGACCCGTCCCCTGGTGTTCTGTAGCTTCTGACCCGTCCCCTGGTGTTCTGTAGCTTCTGACCCGTCCCCTGGTGTTCTGTAGCTTCTGACCCGTCCCCTGGTGTTCTGAAGCTTCTGACCCGTCCCCTTGTGTTCTGTAGTTTCTGACCCGTCCCCTGGTGGTCTGTAGCTTCTCACCCGTCCCCTGGTGTTCTGAAGCTTCTGACCCGTCCCCTGGTGTTCTGGAGCTTCTGACCCGTCCCCTGGTGTTCTGAAGCTTCTGACCCGTCCCCTTGTGTTCTGTAGCTTCTGACCCGTCCCCTTGTGTTCTGTAGCTTCTGACCCGTCCCCTGGTGTTCTGGAGCTTCTGACCCGTCCCCTGGTGTTCTGTAGCTTCTGACCCGTCCCCTGGTGTTCTGGAGCTTCTGACCCGTCCCCTGGTGTTCTGTAGCTTCTGACCCGTCCCCTGGTGTTCTGTAGCTTCTGACCCGTCCCCTGGTGTTCTGTAGCTTCTGACCCGTCCCCTGGTGTTCTGGAGCTTCTGACCCGTCCCCTGGTGTTCTGTAGCTTCTGACCCGTCCCCTGGTGTTCTGGAGCTTCTGACCCGTCCCCTGGTGTTCTGAAGCTTCTGACCCGTCCCCTGGTGTTCTGGAGCTTCTGACCCGTCCCCTGGTGTTCTGTAGCTTCTGACCCGTCCCCTGGTGTTCTGGAGCTTCTGACCCGTCCCCTTGTGTTCTGTAGCTTCTGACCCGTCCCCTGGTGTTCTGGAGCTTCTGACCCGTCCCCTGGTGTTCTGTAGCTTCTGACCCGTCCCCTGGTGTTCTGAGCTTCTGACCCGTCCCCTTGTGTTCTGTAGCTTCTGACCCGTCCCCTGGTGTTCTGGAGCTTCTGACCCGTCCCCTGGTGTTCTGTAGCTTCTGACCCGTCCCCTGGTGTTCTGGAGCTTCTGACCCGTCCCCTGGTGTTCTGTAGCTTCTGACCCGTCCCCTGGTGTTCTGGAGCTTCTGACCCGTCCCCTGGTGTTCTGTAGCTTCTGACCCGTCCCCTGGTGTTCTGTAGCTTCTGACCCGTCCCCTGGTGTTCTGAAGCTTCTGACCCGTCCCCTGGTGTTCTGAAGCTTCTGACCCGTCCCCTTGTGTTCTGTAGCTTCTGACCCGTCCCCTGGTGTTCTGAGCTTCTGACCCGTCCCCTTGTGTTCTGTAGCTTCTGACCCGTCCCCTGGTGTTCTGTAGCTTCTGACCCGTCCCCTGGTGTTCTGAAGCTTCTGACCCGTCCCCTGGTGTTCTGGAGCTTCTGACCCGTCCCCTGGTGTTCTGAAGCTTCTGACCCGTCCCCTTGTGTTCTGTAGCTTCTGACCCGTCCCCTTGTGTTCTGTAGCTTCTGACCCGTCCCCTGGTGTTCTGTAGCTTCTGACCCGTCCCCTGGTGTTCTGAAGCTTCTGACCCGTCCCCTTGTGTTCTGTAGCTTCTGACCCGTCCCCTGGTGTTCTGAAGCTTCTGACCCGTCCCCTGGTGTTCTGTAGCTTCTGACCCGTCCCCTGGTGTTCTGAGCTTCTGACCCGTCCCCTTGTGTTCTGTAGCTTCTGACCCGTCCCCTGGTGTTCTGTAGCTTCTGACCCGTCCCCTGGTGTTCTGAAGCTTCTGACCCGTCCCCTGGTGTTCTGGAGCTTCTGACCCGTCCCCTGGTGTTCTGAAGCTTCTGACCCGTCCCCTTGTGTTCTGTAGCTTCTGACCCGTCCCCTTGTGTTCTGTAGCTTCTGACCCGTCCCCTGGTGTTCTGGAGCTTCTGACCCGTCCCCTGGTGTTCTGTAGCTTCTGACCCGTCCCCTGGTGTTCTGTAGCTTCTGACCCGTCCCCTGGTGTTCTGGAGCTTCTGACCCGTCCCCTGGTGTTCTGTAGCTTCTGACCCGTCCCCTGGTGTTCTGTAGCTTCTGACCCGTCCCCTGGTGTTCTGAAGCTTCTGACCCGTCCCCTGGTGTTCTGTAGCTTCTGACCCGTCCCCTGGTGTTCTGTAGCTTCTCGACCCGTCCCCTGGTGTTCTGAAGCTTCTGACCCGTCCCCTGGTGTTCTGTAGCTTCTGACCCGTCCCCTGGTGTTCTGAAGCTTCTGACCCGTCCCCTGGTGTTCTGTAGCTTCTGACCCGTCCCCTGGTGTTCTGTAGCTTCTGACCCGTCCCCTGGTGTTCTGGAGCTTCTGACCCGTCCCCTGGTGTTCTGTAGCTTCTGACCCGTCCCCTGGTGTTCTGGAGCTTCTGACCCGTCCCCTGGTGTTCTGAAGCTTCTGACCCGTCCCCTGGTGTTCTGAAGCTTCTGACCCGTCCCCTTGTGTTCTGGAGCTTCTGACCCGTCCCCTGGTGTTCTGTAGCTTCTGACCCGTCCCCTGGTGTTCTGTAGCTTCTGACCCGTCCCCTGGTGTTCTGTAGCTTCTGACCCGTCCCCTGGTGTTCTGGAGCTTCTGACCCGTCCCCTGGTGTTCTGTAGCTTCTGACCCGTCCCCTGGTGTTCTGGAGCTTCTGACCCGTCCCCTGGTGTTCTGTAGCTTCTGACCCGTCCCCTGGTGTTCTGTAGCTTCTGACCCGTCCCCTGGTGTTCTGTAGCTTCTGACCCGTCCCCTGGTGTTCTGAAGCTTCTGACCCGTCCCCTTGTGTTCTGTAGCTTCTGACCCGTCCCCTGGTGTTCTGTAGCTTCTCACCCGTCCCCTGGTGTTCTGAAGCTTCTGACCCGTCCCCTGGTGTTCTGGAGCTTCTGACCCGTCCCCTGGTGTTCTGAAGCTTCTGACCCGTCCCCTTGTGTTCTGTAGCTTCTGACCCGTCCCCTGGTGTTCTGTAGCTTCTGACCCGTCCCCTGGTGTTCTGTAGCTTCTGACCCGTCCCCTGGTGTTCTGTAGCTTCTGACCCGTCCCCTGGTGTTCTGGAGCTTCTGACCCGTCCCCTGGTGTTCTGTAGCTTCTGACCCGTCCCCTGGTGTTCTGTAGCTTCTGACCCGTCCCCTGGTGTTCTGTAGCTTCTGACCCGTCCCCTGGTGTTCTGGAGCTTCTGACCCGTCCCCTGGTGTTCTGTAGCTTCTGACCCGTCCCCTGGTGTTCTGGAGCTTCTGACCCGTCCCCTGGTGTTCTGAAGCTTCTGACCCGTCCCCTGGTGTTCTGGAGCTTCTGACCCGTCCCCTGGTGTTCTGAAGCTTCTGACCCGTCCCCTGGTGTTCTGGAGCTTCTGACCCGTCCCCTGGTGTTCTGTAGCTTCTGACCCGTCCCCTGGTGTTCTGGAGCTTCTGACCCGTCCCCTGGTGTTCTGTAGCTTCTGACCCGTCCCCTGGTGTTCTGGAGCTTCTGACCCGTCCCCTTGTGTTCTGTAGCTTCTGACCCGTCCCCTGGTGTTCTGGAGCTTCTCACCCGTCCCCTGGTGTTCTGTAGCTTCTGACCCGTCCCCTGGTGTTCTGGAGCTTCTGACCCGTCCCCTGGTGTTCTGTAGCTTCTGACCCGTCCCCTGGTGTTCTGGAGCTTCTGACCCGTCCCCTGGTGTTCTGTAGCTTCTGACCCGTCCCCTGGTGTTCTGTAGCTTCTGACCCGTCCCCTGGTGTTCTGAGCTTCTGACCCGTCCCCTGGTGTTCTGTAGCTTCTGACCCGTCCCCTGGTGTTCTGAAGCTTCTGACCCGTCCCCTGGTGTTCTGTAGCTTCTGACCCGTCCCCTGGTGTTCTGTAGCTTCTGACCCGTCCCCTGGTGTTCTGTAGCTTCTGACCCGTCCCCTGGTGTTCTGGAGCTTCTGACCCGTCCCCTGGTGTTCTGTAGCTTCTGACCCGTCCCCTGGTGTTCTGAAGCTTCTGACCCGTCCCCTGGTGTTCTGTAGCTTCTGACCCGTCCCCTTGTGTTCTGTAGCTTCTGACCCGTCCCCTGGTGTTCTGGAGCTTCTGACCCGTCCCCTGGTGTTCTGTAGCTTCTGACCCGTCCCCTGGTGTTCTGGAGCTTCTGACCCGTCCCCTGGTGTTCTGAAGCTTCTGACCCGTCCCCTGGTGTTCTGTAGCTTCTGACCCGTCCCCTTGTGTTCTGTAGCTTCTGACCCGTCCCCTGGTGTTCTGTAGCTTCTGACCCGTCCCCTGGTGTTCTGTAGCTTCTGACCCGTCCCCTGGTGTTCTGTAGCTTCTGACCCGTCCCCTGGTGTTCTGGAGCTTCTGACCCGTCCCCTGGTGTTCTGTAGCTTCTGACCCGTCCCCTGGTGTTCTGGAGCTTCTGACCCGTCCCCTGGTGTTCTGTAGCTTCTGACCCGTCCCCTGGTGTTCTGTAGCTTCTGACCCGTCCCCTGGTGTTCTGTAGCTTCTGACCC
>CM070446.1:40304220-40346720 GCA_036324595.1 Champsocephalus gunnari
TTTTGTGTTTTGTTTTGTTTTTGTGTGGTTGTGTATTTTTGTGTTTTGGTTTTGTTTGTTGTTGTTGGTGTGTGTTGTTTGGTTTTTTTGTTTTTCTGTTTGTGGTGGTTGTTGTTTTGGGTTGTTGTTTGTTGTTTTTTTGTTTTTGTGGCTGTGTGTGTGTTTGTTTGTTTTCTTGTGTTTTGTTTTGTCTGGGGTGTCTTTTGCTTGGTGTGTGTGTGTTGTTATGTGTGTTTGTGTGTCTGCTTGTGTTTTTGTTTTTGTTTTTGGTTTATTTATTGGTGGGTGTGACATGTGTTTTTTGTGTTTGGGAGTGAGGTGATCGTGTGTGGTTTGTTTTTTGTTTATGTTGCATTGTGTTTTTGTCTTTTCTCCGATATTTGATTGTTCTATGTTTGGTTTTTATGGGTGTATTTATCAAGTTTCTGTTATTTTTTGCTTGTTTTCGTCTTGATGTTGTTGTTTGTTTCTCTTTGTGTTTTGATCGTTTTTGCATTATTTTTGGGTTTGTTAGTATATGTGGTAGTGTTTTGTTTTTTTGTCTTTTGTTTTCGTTGTTTTGGGTGTATTGTTTTTATGCTTGATTGTTGTGTGGTGTTTTTTGTTATTATGTGTTTTGTTTGTTGTTTTTTGATGTTCTCTGTGGTTTTTGATTTTTTGTCATGTTATTTTTTGTCTTATTGCTTGTTGTTTTATGTCTCTGTGTTGTACACTGTGTTGTTGGATGTGTTTTATTTTTTTTTTGTTTTTTTTTTTTTTTTTTTTTTTTTTTTTTGTTTTTTTTGTTTTTTTTTTTTTTTTTTTTATTTTGTTTTTGTTTTGTTTTTTTTTTTTTTTTTTTTTTTTTTGTTTTTTTTGTTTTTTTTTTTTTGTTTTTTTGTTGTCTGTTTTTTTTTTTTATTTTTTTTTTTCTTTTTTTTTTTTTTTTTTTTTTTTTTTTTTTTCTTTTTTTTTTTATTTTTTTTTGTTTTTTAAATTTTATATATAAAAATTTAATAATATAAATAAATAAAAATTAAAAATATATTTAATTTTAAAAATATATAAATAATATAAATTAATAAAAATAAAAAAAATAATAATATATAATATAAAAAAAAATAAAAAAAATAAATTAAATAAAAAAAAATATATTAATTAAATTAAAATTAATAATATATTATAAAAAATAAATAATTAAAATAAAATAAATATTAAAATTATAAATTATAAAAAAATTAAAATATTAAATATACTAATAAAAAATTATAAAAGTTAAAAATATAATTTAATATAAAAAAATAAAAAAAAAAAAAAATATTATAATAAAATTATAAAAAAAAAAAAAAATTTTTAAAAAAATATTAAAATAAAAATATAATTAAAAATAAATTTAAAAATAATTAAAAATTAAAAAATAAAAAATAAAAATAAAATAAAATAAAAATAAAAAAAAAAATAAAATAATATTAAAAATAAAAAAAAAAAAAATAAAAAAAAATAAAAAAAAAATATAATAAAATAAAAAAAAATATTAAAAATAATAAAATATAAAATAAAAATTAAAAAAAATATAAAAAAATAAAATAAAATTAAAAAAAAAAAATAAAAAAATAAATAAATAAATAATAAAAATAAAAAATAAAAAAAAAAAAAAAAAAAATAAAAAAAAAAAAAATATATAAAAATAATAAAAAAAAATAAAATTAAAAAATAAAAATAAAAATATAAAAAAATAATAATATAAAAAAAAAAATATAAAAAAAAAAATAAAAATTTTAAAATAAATAAAAATTAAAAAAATAAAAAAATTAAAAAAAAAAAATTAATAAATAATAAAAAATAATAATATTAAAAAATATAAATAAAAAATAAAATAAAATAATATAAAAAAAATAAAAATAAAAAAAAAAAAAAAATAAAAATAAATAAAAAATAAAAAAAAATATATAAATATAAAAAAAAATTAAAAAAATAAAAATAAAAAAAAATAAATAAAAAAAATTAAAAAAAATAAATAATAAAAAAAAAAAAAATATAAAAAATAAAAAAAAAAAATAATAAAAAATAAATTTAAAAAAAATTAATAAAAAAATAATAATAAAAAAAAAAAAAAAATAAAAAATAAATAAAAATAATAATAAAAAATAAAATAAAAATAATATAAAAAATATAAAAAAAATAAAATAAAAAAAAATATAAAAAAATAAAAAAATTAATAATATAAATAATATAAAAATAAAAATTTAAAAATAATAAAAAAAAAAAAATAAAAAATATATAAAATAAAATAAAAAAAAATTAAATATAAAATATTAAATAAAAAAAAAAAAATAAAAAAAAAATATAAAAAAATAAATAAAATATTATTTAAAAAAAAAAAAATAAAAATTAAAAAAAAAATAAAAAATAATAAATAATTAAAATATAAAAAAAAAAATAAAAAAAAATAATTAAAAAAATAAAAAAAATAAAAATTATATAAAATAAAAAATAATAAATAAAAAAAAAAAATAAATAAAAAATAAAATAAATAAAAAAAAATATAAATAAAAAAATAAATAAATAAAATAAAAAAAAATAAAAAAATAAAAAAAAAAAAAAAATTAAATAAAAAAAAAAAAATAAAAAAAAAATAAAAATAAATAATAAAAAATAAAAAAATTAAAATTAAAAATAAAAAAAATAAAATAAAAAAAAAAATAAAATAAAAAAAAAAAAAAAAAATAAATAAATAAAAATAAAAATATAATTATTAAATAAAAAATAAAATAAATTAATAAAGTAGAGACTACATACTGATATACACCTGAACATCAGCAGGAGAGGACTCTTTAAAGTAGAGACACTGCATACTGATATACACCTGAACATCAGCAGGAGAGCACTCTTTAAAGTAGAGACACTGCATACTGATATACACCTGAACATCAGCAGGAGAGGACTCTTTAAAGTAGAGACACCACATACTGATATACACCTGAACATCAGCAGGAGAGGACTCTTTAAAGTAGAGACTACATACTGATATACACCTGAACATCAGCAGGAGAGGACTCTTTAAAGTAGAGACACTACATACTGATATACACCTGAACATCAGCAGGAGAGGACTCTTTAAAGTAGAGACTACATACTGATATACACCTGAACATCAGCAGGAGAGGACTCTTTAAAGTAGAGACACCACATACTGATATACACCTGAACATCAGCAGGAGAGCACTCTTTAAAGTAGAGACACCACATACTGATATACACCTGAACATCAGCAGGAGAGGACTCTTTAAAGTAGAGACTACATACTGATATACACCTGAACATCAGCAGGAGAGGACTCTTTAAAGTAGAGACACCACATACTGATATACACCTGAACATCAGCAGGAGAGGACTCTTTAAAGTAGAGACTACATACTGATATCCACCTGAACATCAGCAGGAGAGGACTCTTTAAAGTAGAGACACTACATACTGATATACACCTGAACATCAGCGGGAGAGGACTCTTTAAAGTAGAGACTACATACTGATATCCACCTGAACATCAGCAGGAGAGGACTCTTTAAAGTAGAGACTACATACTGATATCCACCTGAACATCAGCAGGAGAGGACTCTTTAAAGTAGAGACACTACATACTGATATACACCTGAACATCATCAGGAGAGGACTCTTTAAAGTAGAGACGCTACATACTGATATACACCTGAACATCAGCGGGAGAGGACTCTTTAAAGTAGAGACACTACATACTGATATACACCTGAACATCAGCAGGAGAGGACTCTTTAAAGTAGAGACACTACATACTGATATACACCTGAACATCAGCAGGAGAGGACTCTTTAAAGTAGAGACACTACATACTGATATACACCTGAACATCATCAGGAGAGGACTCTTTAAAGTAGAGACACTACATACTGATATACACCTGAACATCAGCAGGAGAGGACTCTTTAAAGTAGAGACACTACATACTGATATACACCTGAACATCAGCAGGAGAGGACTCTTTAAAGTAGAGACACTACATACTGATATACACCTGAACATCAGCAGGAGAGGACTCTTTAAAGTAGAGACACTACATACTGATATACACCTGAACATCAGCAGGAGAGGACTCTTTAAAGTAGAGACACTACATACTGATATACACCTGAACATCATCAGGAGAGGACTCTTTAAAGTAGAGACACTACATACTGATATACACCTGAACATCAGCAGGAGAGGACTCTTTAAAGTAGAGACACTACATACTGATATACACCTGAACATCAGCAGGAGATGACTCTTTAAAGTAGAGACACTACATACTGATATACACCTGAACATCAGCAGGAGAGGACTCTTTAAAGTAGAGACACTACATACTGATATACACCTGCACATCAGCAGGAGAGGACTCTTTAAAGTAGAGACACTACATACTGATATACACCTGAACATCAGCAGGAGAGGACTCTTTAAAGTAGAGACTACATACTGATATACACCTGAACATCAGCAGGAGAGGACTCTTTAAAGTAGAGACACCACATACTGATATACACCTGAACATCAGCAGGAGAGCACTCTTTAAAGTAGAGACACCACATACTGATATACACCTGAACATCAGCAGGAGAGGACTCTTTAAAGTAGAGACTACATACTGATATACACCTGAACATCAGCAGGAGAGGACTCTTTAAAGTAGAGACACCACATACTGATATACACCTGAACATCAGCAGGAGAGGACTCTTTAAAGTAGAGACTACATACTGATATCCACCTGAACATCAGCAGGAGAGGACTCTTTAAAGTAGAGACACTACATACTGATATACACCTGAACATCAGCGGGAGAGGACTCTTTAAAGTAGAGACTACATACTGATATCCACCTGAACATCAGCAGGAGAGGACTCTTTAAAGTAGAGACTACATACTGATATCCACCTGAACATCAGCAGGAGAGGACTCTTTAAAGTAGAGACACTACATACTGATATACACCTGAACATCATCAGGAGAGGACTCTTTAAAGTAGAGACGCTACATACTGATATACACCTGAACATCAGCAGGAGAGCACTCTTTAAAGTAGAGACACTGCATACTGATATACACCTGAACATCAGCAGGAGAGGACTCTTTAAAGTAGAGACACCACATACTGATATACACCTGAACATCAGCAGGAGAGGACTCTTTAAAGTAGAGACTACATACTGATATACACCTGAACATCAGCAGGAGAGGACTCTTTAAAGTAGAGACACTACATACTGATATACACCTGAACATCAGCAGGAGAGGACTCTTTAAAGTAGAGACTACATACTGATATACACCTGAACATCAGCAGGAGAGGACTCTTTAAAGTAGAGACTACATACTGATATACACCTGAACATCAGCAGGAGAGGACTCTTTAAAGTAGAGACACTGCATACTGATATACACCTGAACATCAGCAGGAGAGCACTCTTTAAAGTAGAGACACTGCATACTGATATACACCTGAACATCAGCAGGAGAGGACTCTTTAAAGTAGAGACTACATACTGATATACACCTGAACATCAGCAGGAGAGGACTCTTTAAAGTAGAGACACTACATACTGATATACACCTGAACATCAGCAGGAGAGGACTCTTTAAAGTAGAGACTACATACTGATATACACCTGAACATCAGCAGGAGAGGACTCTTTAAAGTAGAGACTACATACTGATATACACCTGAACATCAGCAGGAGAGGACTCTTTAAAGTAGAGACACTGCATACTGATATACACCTGAACATCAGCAGGAGAGCACTCTTTAAAGTAGAGACACTGCATACTGATATACACCTGAACATCAGCAGGAGAGGACTCTTTAAAGTAGAGACACCACATACTGATATACACCTGAACATCAGCAGGAGAGGACTCTTTAAAGTAGAGACACTACATACTGATATACACCTGAACATCAGCAGGAGAGGACTCTTTAAAGTAGAGACACTACATACTGATATACACCTGAACATCAGCAGGAGAGGACTCTTTAAAGTAGAGACACTACATACTGATATACACCTGAACATCAGCAGGAGAGGACTCTTTAAAGTAGAGACTACATACTGATATACACCTGAACATCAGCAGGAGAGGACTCTTTAAAGTAGAGACACTACATACTGATATACACCTGAACATCAGCAGGAGAGGACTTTTTAAAGTAGAGACTACATACTGATATACACCTGAACATCAGCAGGAGAGGACTCTTTAAAGTAGAGACACTGCATACTGATATACACCTGAACATCAGCAGGAGAGCACTCTTTAAAGTAGAGACACTGCATACTGATATACACCTGAACATCAGCAGGAGAGGACTCTTTAAAGTAGAGACACCACATACTGATATACACCTGAACATCAGCAGGAGAGGACTCTTTAAAGTAGAGACTACATACTGATATACACCTGAACATCAGCAGGAGAGGACTCTTTAAAGTAGAGACACTACATACTGATATACACCTGAACATCAGCAGGAGAGGACTCTTTAAAGTAGAGACTACATACTGATATACACCTGAACATCAGCAGGAGAGGACTCTTTAAAGTAGAGACACCACATACTGATATACACCTGAACATCAGCAGGAGAGCACTCTTTAAAGTAGAGACACCACATACTGATATACACCTGAACATCAGCAGGAGAGGACTCTTTAAAGTAGAGACTACATACTGATATACACCTGAACATCAGCAGGAGAGGACTCTTTAAAGTAGAGACACCACATACTGATATACACCTGAACATCAGCAGGAGAGGACTCTTTAAAGTAGAGACTACATACTGATATCCACCTGAACATCAGCAGGAGAGGACTCTTTAAAGTAGAGACACTACATACTGATATACACCTGAACATCAGCGGGAGAGGACTCTTTAAAGTAGAGACTACATACTGATATCCACCTGAACATCAGCAGGAGAGGACTCTTTAAAGTAGAGACTACATACTGATATCCACCTGAACATCAGCAGGAGAGGACTCTTTAAAGTAGAGACACTACATACTGATATACACCTGAACATCATCAGGAGAGGACTCTTTAAAGTAGAGACGCTACATACTGATATACACCTGAACATCAGCGGGAGAGGACTCTTTAAAGTAGAGACACTACATACTGATATACACCTGAACATCAGCAGGAGAGGACTCTTTAAAGTAGAGACACTACATACTGATATACACCTGAACATCAGCAGGAGAGGACTCTTTAAAGTAGAGACACTACATACTGATATACACCTGAACATCATCAGGAGAGGACTCTTTAAAGTAGAGACACTACATACTGATATACACCTGAACATCAGCAGGAGAGGACTCTTTAAAGTAGAGACACTACATACTGATATACACCTGAACATCAGCAGGAGAGGACTCTTTAAAGTAGAGACACTACATACTGATATACACCTGAACATCAGCAGGAGAGGACTCTTTAAAGTAGAGACACTACATACTGATATACACCTGAACATCAGCAGGAGAGGACTCTTTAAAGTAGAGACACTACATACTGATATACACCTGAACATCATCAGGAGAGGACTCTTTAAAGTAGAGACACTACATACTGATATACACCTGAACATCAGCAGGAGAGGACTCTTTAAAGTAGAGACACTACATACTGATATACACCTGAACATCAGCAGGAGAGGACTCTTTAAAGTAGAGACACTACATACTGATATACACCTGAACATCAGCAGGAGAGGACTCTTTAAAGTAGAGACACTACATACTGATATACACCTGCACATCAGCAGGAGAGGACTCTTTAAAGTAGAGACACTACATACTGATATACACCTGAACATCAGCAGGAGAGGACTCTTTAAAGTAGAGACTACATACTGATATACACCTGAACATCAGCAGGAGAGGACTCTTTAAAGTAGAGACACCACATACTGATATACACCTGAACATCAGCAGGAGAGCACTCTTTAAAGTAGAGACACCACATACTGATATACACCTGAACATCAGCAGGAGAGGACTCTTTAAAGTAGAGACTACATACTGATATACACCTGAACATCAGCAGGAGAGGACTCTTTAAAGTAGAGACACCACATACTGATATACACCTGAACATCAGCAGGAGAGGACTCTTTAAAGTAGAGACTACATACTGATATCCACCTGAACATCAGCAGGAGAGGACTCTTTAAAGTAGAGACACTACATACTGATATACACCTGAACATCAGCGGGAGAGGACTCTTTAAAGTAGAGACTACATACTGATATCCACCTGAACATCAGCAGGAGAGGACTCTTTAAAGTAGAGACTACATACTGATATCCACCTGAACATCAGCAGGAGAGGACTCTTTAAAGTAGAGACACTACATACTGATATACACCTGAACATCATCAGGAGAGGACTCTTTAAAGTAGAGACGCTACATACTGATATACACCTGAACATCAGCGGGAGAGGACTCTTTAAAGTAGAGACACTACATACTGATATACACCTGAACATCAGCAGGAGAGGACTCTTTAAAGTAGAGACACTACATACTGATATACACCTGAACATCAGCAGGAGAGGACTCTTTAAAGTAGAGACACTACATACTGATATACACCTGAACATCATCAGGAGAGGACTCTTTAAAGTAGAGACACTACATACTGATATACACCTGAACATCAGCAGGAGAGGACTCTTTAAAGTAGAGACACTACATACTGATATACACCTGAACATCAGCAGGAGAGGACTCTTTAAAGTAGAGACACTACATACTGATATACACCTGAACATCAGCAGGAGAGGACTCTTTAAAGTAGAGACACTACATACTGATATACACCTGAACATCAGCAGGAGAGGACTCTTTAAAGTAGAGACACTACATACTGATATACACCTGAACATCATCAGGAGAGGACTCTTTAAAGTAGAGACACTACATACTGATATACACCTGAACATCAGCAGGAGAGGACTCTTTAAAGTAGAGACACTACATACTGATATACACCTGAACATCAGCAGGAGAGGACTCTTTAAAGTAGAGACACTACATACTGATATACACCTGAACATCAGCAGGAGAGGACTCTTTAAAGTAGAGACACTACATACTGATATACACCTGCACATCAGCAGGAGAGGACTCTTTAAAGTAGAGACACTACATACTGATATACACCTGAACATCAGCAGGAGAGGACTCTTTAAAGTAGAGACACTACATACTGATATACACCTGAACATCAGCAGGAGAGGACTCTTTAAAGTAGAGACACTACATACTGATATACACCTGAACAACACATCCTCACTCCCAGGTCGGCCTATGTTGACGTTATGTCAAGTCCCCTGTCGGTTTTCTCCAACGCAAGGGGGGGGCCCTTAGCGTCCATTTCCAGCTTTCCGGGATGTCCACATGCTTCTATGGACGCTCATGGAAGCACGGCATTCGTTTGTGTCGCTGCCCTTAAAGGCAATGTGAGCGTCCATTCTCATTGGATAACGGAGAATTGTACACCCGGAAGTAAGTATTCCCCTTACTGTGGATTGATGTCAGTGATATCTGCACTACTCATCCACTAACTCCAGAGTATCCTTGTTGATTACACAACATGGATTGGTTTAAATTGTGTGCAATGCTTTTGTATTTTTCTCCTTCGATTCGGAGAAACAAATATTTGTTCTGAGTAAAGGATGGCAGAAGACACTACACTACCCAGAATCCCCAGCTATCGTTTGGACTACACCATGTGCTCTGTTTGACAAACCCCGTGATAGTCCTCGAGCTCTGTGATTGGAGACCGAGCGTAGAACAGCACTTGAAATGGGATGGAACCACGGCAGACTGTCCACAACTGGATTAGAACGGGTCCACCGCGTCCCCCCTCCCCCACCCCGTCCCCCCCTCCCCCACTCCGTCCCCAGAACTACACATGCTGGCTGTTCTGTTCGCAACATGTTCTCTATGGCACGTCTCTGCTGGGAGTTGTAGTTTTAAAAGACGTTTTCGTATTTCCCGTAATAAGAAGTTGCCAGTATTAAACTGTGTACATCCCTGGAGGTTTAGGGGACAGGAAACACTCACATTTAAAACATATCATTAATAAATGGGTGGAAATTGCTTGAGCCCATAATGGGCAGTATTAATATATATACCCACATGCCAGCTCAGGTCAGAAGAGCTTTATGTAACAGCTGGTCTTATGTCTGTCACCCCCCCTGCTGTTCATCGATGAGCCTGAAACATGCACTTGTCAAGGTTCAGAGGCAAATGTTGCAAATATGGCAGGAGCCATCGATCAGCTTAAGATATACTTTATTGATCCCAAGTTGGAACATTTGCGTTACATCAGCATGTGTAACAGTTAAATATGCAGTGGTGTTTATTTGTAAATCATTTAGTATAATCACACAAATTCTGTGTTTTATATTCAACAATTCTGTGTTCTTTATTTATTGATTGTTCAATACCTGACAAGGCCGGAGATGAAATATCTGCATCTTATAAGAGTATAATACATTATGTATAATATCAGTTAAAATAAGTGCTTCAACATAGTTAACATTGCTGGAGGTATGCACACATATTGATAGATGTCTTGTAATGCACTATTGAGGAACCTGCGACCCAAGTTTTCATTCAGTGCAGAACTACACCACAGTTGTGTAGGCCTGTATGATATGTCAATAAACCTTAGAAAATCTTGAACTCTTGAACGGGATGTGCAAAATAGTCATTACATACAGTCTTTAATTAACTATTAGTAGGCCTAGAGAATAACGAGTAATGAATATACTTTATAGGGATTCTATTAATATCTAATAATAAAAATAATGAAATTCAATAACATGCTTTAACCACCAGGTGTCTCTTTATATCAGCTGTGCACCTTTATGGTGTAAATGCAGCCTATCTACCGATTGGATCAAATATAAAAGTGAGCCGAATTAGTGTTGATACTGCAAGGAGACGTATTGTGTGAAAAGAAATGTAAGATGTTGTTTAATGGCTGATATATTTATGATCCACGTCACGTTTTCAGTTCCTCATCTTTGTCTTCTCATCAGGGCTATAAATACAGAACTACGGCAGATATGTAATATGTAATGCAGCCGAACCGTGTATTACAATGCCGTTATGTGATGACTTCCAAAGAGAAAAGCAAGAGCACTCGGAATAAAGTATTATTATTATTTAGGTCTGTTTCCGGTATTTGTTAATGACGATGTGCTCTGAGATGTGAGACTGAATTGCACGGGGGGAAATAACGTAGGCTATCTTTAGATGCGGATTTTGTTAAACTAATATGTTTGCGCTGTGGACCAACACTAGACATTGACGGGGAAGGAGGTAGCAATAAAGATAACACCATTAAACAGTTACACAACATAACAGAAATAATATCGATAGCAGCGTCCCTAGCAACCACCTTGGTAACAATGAAAACGTCGCGATTTCCTGAAGTAATCTTCGTAATAACTAGCAAACTAAAGATCATGTACATCCACTGCACACATCATCTGAAACAACAACTCATATTTCTCGCATCAAATGAAATCAAAACGCATTTTAAAGCCAAACTAACTTTAAAACAGGCATTTTACACCCAGAATAAAACGAAGTTCGGCCATGTTTTCTTTTCCTGCAGGGAGACATTTGGAGATCACGTGACGTCAAACAGAGCACATGGTGTAGGCCAAACGATAGCTGGGAATTCTGGGTAGTGTAGTGTCTTCTGCCATCCTTTACTCCAAAATAATATTTGTTTCTCCGAATCGAAGGAGAAAAATACAAAAGCATTGCTCACAATTTAAACCAATCCATGTTGTGTAATCAACAAGGATACTCTGGAGTTAGTGGATGAGTAGTGCAGATATCACTGAGATCAATCCACAGTATGGGGAATACTTACTTCCGGGTGTACAATTCTCCGTTATCCAATGAGAATGGACGCTCACATTGCCTTTAAGGGCAGCCGACACAAACGAATGCCGTGCTTCCATGAGCGTCCATAGAAGCATGTGGACACCCCGGAAAGCTGGAAATGGACGCTAAGGCCCCCTTGCGTTGGAGAAAACCGACAGGGGACTTGACATAACGTCAACATAGGCCGACCTGGGAGTGAGGATGTGTTGACCTGAACATCAGCAGGAGAGGACTCTTTAAAGTAGAGACACTACATACTGATATACACCTGAACATCAGCAGGAGAGGACTCTTTAAAGTAGAGACACTAGATACTGATATACACCTGAACATCAGCAGGAGAGGACTCTTTAAAGTAGAGACACTACATACTGATATACACCTGCACATCAGCGGGAGAGGACTCTTTAAAGTAGAGACACTACATCCTGATATATACACCTGAACATCAGCAGGAGAGGACTCTTTAAAGTAGAGACACTACATACTGATATACACCTGAACATCAGCAGGAGAGGACTCTTTAAAGTAGAGACACTACATACTGATATACACCTGAACATCAGCAGGAGAGGACTCTTTAAAGTAGAGACACTAGATACTGATATACACCTGAACATCAGCAGAGAGGACTCTTTAAAGTAGAGACACTACATACTGATATACACCTGCACATCAGCGGGAGAGGACTCTTTAAAGTAGAGACACTACATACTGATATACACCTGCACATCAGCAGGAGAGGACTCTTTAAAGTAGAGACACTACATACTGATATACACCTGAACATCAGCGGGAGAGGACTCTTTAAAGTAGAGACACTACATACTGATATACACCTGAACATCAGCGGGAGAGGACTCTTTAAAGTAGAGACACTACATACTGATATACACCTGAACATCAGCGGGAGAGGACTCTTTAAAGTAGAGACACTACATACTGATATACACCTGAACATCAGCGGGAGAGGACTCTTTAAAGTAGAGACACTACATACTGATATACACCTGAACATCAGCGGGAGAGGACTCTTTAAAGTAGAGACACTACATACTGATATACACCTGAACATCAGCGGGAGAGGACTCTTTAAAGTAGAGACACTACATACTGATATACACCTGAACATCAGCGGGAGAGGACTCTTTAAAGTAGAGACACTACATACTGATATACACCTGACCATCAGCGGGAGAGGACTCTTTAAAGTAGAGACACTACATACTGATATACACCTGAACATCAGCGGGAGAGGACTCTTTAAAGTAGAGACACTACATACTGATATACACCTGAACATCAGCGGGAGAGGACTCTTTAAAGTAGAGACACTACATACTGATATAAACCTGCACATCAGCGGGAGAGGACTCTTTAAAGTAGAGACACTACATACTGATATAAACCTGCACATCAGCAGGAGAGGACTCTTTAAAGTAGAGACACTACATACTGATATAAACCTGAACATCAGCAGGAGAGGACTCTTTAAAGTAGAGACACTACATACTGATATACACCTGAACATCAGCAGGAGAGGACTCTTTAAAGTAGAGACACTAGATACTGATATACACCTGAACATCAGCAGGAGAGGACTCTTTAAAGTAGAGACACTACATACTGATATACACCTGCACATCAGCGGGAGAGGACTCTTTAAAGTAGAGACACTACATCCTGATATATACACCTGAACATCAGCAGGAGAGGACTCTTTAAAGTAGAGACACTACATACTGATATACACCTGAACATCAGCAGGAGAGGACTCTTTAAAGTAGAGACACTACATACTGATATACACCTGAACATCAGCAGGAGAGGACTCTTTAAAGTAGAGACACTAGATACTGATATACACCTGAACATCAGCAGAGAGGACTCTTTAAAGTAGAGACACTACATACTGATATACACCTGCACATCAGCGGGAGAGGACTCTTTAAAGTAGAGACACTACATACTGATATACACCTGCACATCAGCAGGAGAGGACTCTTTAAAGTAGAGACACTACATACTGATATACACCTGAACATCAGCGGGAGAGGACTCTTTAAAGTAGAGACACTACATACTGATATACACCTGAACATCAGCGGGAGAGGACTCTTTAAAGTAGAGACACTACATACTGATATACACCTGAACATCAGCGGGAGAGGACTCTTTAAAGTAGAGACACTACATACTGATATACACCTGAACATCAGCAGGAGAGGACTCTTTAAAGTAGAGACACTACATACTGATATACACCTGAACATCAGCGGGAGAGGACTCTTTAAAGTAGAGACACTACATACTGATATACACCTGAACATCAGCGGGAGGGACTCTTTAAAGTAGAGACACTACATACTGATATACACCTGAACATCAGCGGGAGAGGACTCTTTAAAGTAGAGACACTACATACTGATATACACCTGACCATCAGCGGGAGAGGACTCTTTAAAGTAGAGACACTACATACTGATATACACCTGAACATCAGCGGGAGAGGACTCATTAAAGTAGAGACACTACATACTGATATACACCTGAACATCAGCGGGAGAGGACTCTTTAAAGTAGAGACACTACATACTGATATAAACCTGCACATCAGCAGGAGAGGACTCTTTAAAGTAGAGACACTACATACTGATATAAACCTGCACATCAGCAGGAGAGGACTCTTTAAAGTAGAGACACTACATACTGATATAAACCTGAACATCAGCAGGAGAGGACTCTTTAAAGTAGAGACACTACATACTGATATAAACCTGAACATCAGCGGGAGAGGACTCTTTAAAGTAGAGACACTACATACTGATATACACCTGACCATCAGCGGGAGAGGACTCTTTAAAGTAGAGACACTACATACTGATATACACCTGAACATCAGCGGGAGAGGACTCTTTAAAGTAGAGACACTACATACTGATATACACCTGAACATCAGCAGGAGAGGACTCTTTAAAGTAGAGACACTACATACTGATATAAACCTGCACATCAGCAGGAGAGGACTCTTTAAAGTAGAGACACTACATACTGATATAAATCTGCACATCAGCGGGAGAGGACTCTTTAAAGTAGAGACACTATATACTGATATAAACCTGAACATCAGCGGGAGAGGACTCTTTAAAGTAGAGACACTACATACTGATATACACCTGAACATCAGCGGGAGAGGACTCTTTAAAGTAGAGACACTACATACTGATATACACCTGAACATCAGCGGGAGAGGACTCTTTAAAGTAGAGACACTACATACTGATATACACCTGAACATCAGCGGGAGAGGACTCTTTAAAGTAGAGACACTACATACTGATATACACCTGACCATCAGCGGGAGAGGACTCTTTAAAGTAGAGACACTACATACTGATATACACCTGAACATCAGCGGGAGAGGACTCTTTAAAGTAGAGACACTACATACTGATATACACCTGAACATCAGCGGGAGAGGACTCTTTAAAGTAGAGACACTACATACTGATATAAACCTGCACATCAGCGGGAGAGGACTCTTTAAAGTAGAGACACTACATACTGATATAAACCTGCACATCAGCAGGAGAGGACTCTTTAAAGTAGAGACACTACATACTGATATAAACCTGAACATCAGCAGGAGAGGACTCTTTAAAGTAGAGACACTACATACTGATATACACCTGAACATCAGCAGGAGAGGACTCTTTAAAGTAGAGACACTAGATACTGATATACACCTGAACATCAGCAGGAGAGGACTCTTTAAAGTAGAGACACTACATACTGATATACACCTGCACATCAGCGGGAGAGGACTCTTTAAAGTAGAGACACTACATCCTGATATATACACCTGAACATCAGCAGGAGAGGACTCTTTAAAGTAGAGACACTACATACTGATATACACCTGAACATCAGCAGGAGAGGACTCTTTAAAGTAGAGACACTACATACTGATATACACCTGAACATCAGCAGGAGAGGACTCTTTAAAGTAGAGACACTAGATACTGATATACACCTGAACATCAGCAGAGAGGACTCTTTAAAGTAGAGACACTACATACTGATATACACCTGCACATCAGCGGGAGAGGACTCTTTAAAGTAGAGACACTACATACTGATATACACCTGCACATCAGCAGGAGAGGACTCTTTAAAGTAGAGACACTACATACTGATATACACCTGAACATCAGCGGGAGAGGACTCTTTAAAGTAGAGACACTACATACTGATATACACCTGAACATCAGCGGGAGAGGACTCTTTAAAGTAGAGACACTACATACTGATATACACCTGAACATCAGCGGGAGAGGACTCTTTAAAGTAGAGACACTACATACTGATATACACCTGAACATCAGCAGGAGAGGACTCTTTAAAGTAGAGACACTACATACTGATATACACCTGAACATCAGCGGGAGAGGACTCTTTAAAGTAGAGACACTACATACTGATATACACCTGAACATCAGCGGGAGGGGACTCTTTAAAGTAGAGACACTACATACTGATATACACCTGAACATCAGCGGGAGAGGACTCTTTAAAGTAGAGACACTACATACTGATATACACCTGACCATCAGCGGGAGAGGACTCTTTAAAGTAGAGACACTACATACTGATATACACCTGAACATCAGCGGGAGAGGACTCTTTAAAGTAGAGACACTACATACTGATATACACCTGAACATCAGCGGGAGAGGACTCTTTAAAGTAGAGACACTACATACTGATATAAACCTGCACATCAGCAGGAGAGGACTCTTTAAAGTAGAGACACTACATACTGATATAAACCTGCACATCAGCAGGAGAGGACTCTTTAAAGTAGAGACACTACATACTGATATAAACCTGAACATCAGCAGGAGAGGACTCTTTAAAGTAGAGACACTACATACTGATATAAACCTGAACATCAGCGGGAGAGGACTCTTTAAAGTAGAGACACTACATACTGATATACACCTGCACATCAGCGGGAGAGGACTCTTTAAAGTAGAGACACTACATACTGATATACACCTGCACATCAGCAGGAGAGGACTCTTTAAAGTAGAGACACTACATACTGATATACACCTGAACATCAGCGGGAGAGGACTCTTTAAAGTAGAGACACTACATACTGATATACACCTGAACATCAGCGGGAGAGGACTCTTTAAAGTAGAGACACTACATACTGATATACACCTGAACATCAGCGGGAGAGGACTCTTTAAAGTAGAGACACTACATACTGATATACACCTGAACATCAGCGGGAGAGGACTCTTTAAAGTAGAGACACTACATACTGATATACACCTGAACATCAGCGGGAGAGGACTCTTTAAAGTAGAGACACTACATACTGATATACACCTGACCATCAGCGGGAGAGGACTCTTTAAAGTAGAGACACTACATACTGATATACACCTGAACATCAGCGGGAGAGGACTCTTTAAAGTAGATACACTACATACTGATATACACCTGAACATCAGCAGGAGAGGACTCTTTAAAGTAGAGACACTACATACTGATATACACCTGAACATCAGCAGGAGAGGACTCTTTAAAGTAGAGACGCTACATACTGATATAAACCTGAACATCAGCAGGAGAGGACTCTTTAAAGTAGAGACACTACATACTGATATACACCTGAACATCAGCGGGAGAGGACTCTTTAAAGTAGAGACACTACATACTGATATACACCTGAACATCAGCAGGAGAGGACTCTTTAAAGTAGAGACACTACATACTGATATACACCTGAACATCAGCAGGAGAGGACTCTTTAAAGTAGAGACACTACATACTGATATAAACCTGAACATCAGCAGGAGAGGACTCTTTAAAGTAGAGACACTACATACTGATATACACCTGAACATCAGCAGGAGAGGACTCTTTAAAGTAGAGACACTACATACTGATATACACCTGAACTTCAGCAGGAGAGGACTCTTTAAAGTAGAGACACTACATGCTGATATACACCTGAACATCAGCGGGAGAGGACTCTTTAAAGTAGAGACACTATAGTATCTCTACTGGTTTCATTGGGCTCGATAGATCAATATAATTGAGTAATAATGTACTCAGTGATTCTCTGTAATATTTCCTAACGGAAGCAGATATTGTGGAACACGCTTTACTCTCTGTACTCCCTGTGCTCCCTGTACTCTGTGTACTCCCTGTACTCCCTGTGCTCCCTGTACTCCCTGTGCTCTCTTTACTCCCTGTACTCTGTGTACTCCCTGTACTCTGTGTACTCCCTGTGCTCTCTGTAATCCCTGTACTCTGTGTACTCCCTGTACTCCCTGTGCTCTCTGTAGTCCCTACTGTGTACTCTCTGTACTCTCTATACTCTCTGTACTCCCTGTACTCTGTTTACTCCCTGTACTCCCTGTACTCTCTGTACTCCCTGTGCTCTCTGTAGTCCCTACTGTGTACTCTCTGTACTCTCTGTACTCCCTGTGCTCTCTGTAGTCCCTACTGTGTACTCTCTGTACTCTCTGTACTCCCTGTGCTCTCTGTAGTCCCTACTGTGTACTCTCTGTACTCTCTGTACTCCCTGTGCTCTCTGTAGTCCCTACTGTGTACTCTCTGTACTCTCTGTACTCCCTGTACTCTGTTTACTCCCTGTACTCTCTGTATTCTCTGTACTCCCTGTACTCTGTTTACTTCCTGTACTCCCTGTACTCTCTGTGCTCTCTGTAGTCCCTACTGTGTACTCTCTGTACTCCCTGTACTCTGTTTACTCCCTGTACTCCCTGTACTCTCTGTACTCCCTGTGCTCTCTGTAGTCCCTACTGAGTACTCTCTGTACTCTCTGTACTCCCTGTACTCTGTTTACTCCCTGTACTCTCTGTATTCTCTGTACTCCCTGTGCTCTCTGTAGTCCCTACTGTGTACTCTCTGTACTCTCTGTACTCCCTGTGCTCTCTGTAGTCCCTTCTGTGTACTCTCTGTACTCTCTGTACTCCCTGTGCTCTCAGTAGTCCCTACTGTGTACTCTCTGTACTCTCTGTACTCCCTGTGCTCTCTGTAGTCCCTACGGTGTACTCTCTGTACTCCCTGTACTCTGTTTACTCCCTGTACTCCCTGTACTCTCTGTACTCCCTGTGCTCTCTGTACTCCCTGTGCTCTCTGTAGTCCCTACTGTGTACTCTCTGTACTCTCTGTACTCCCTGTACTCTCTGTACTCCCTGTGCTCTCTGTAGTCCCTACTGTGTACTCCCTGTGCTCTCTGTAGTCCCTACTGTGTACTCTCTGTACTCTCTGTACTCCCCGTGCTCTCTGTAGTCCCTACGGTGTACTCTCTGTACTCCCTGTACTCTCTGTACTCCCTGTGCTCTCTGTAGTCCCTACTGTGTACTCTCTGTACTCTGTGTACTCCCTGTACTCCCTACGGTGTACTCCCTGTACTCTGTGCACTTCCTGTGGTTGGTATATTAGAATATTAATCAGTTATTATTTAAAGTATTTTTATTTCCTCTTCCTGTATTTATTGTCTGTTATTAAACTCTGTGTATCCAACACATTCACTTTAGATCCTAGATGTAAACTCAGGAAGTTTTAACACACACACACACACACACACACACATAGGAACAACACACACCCAGGAACAAACTCAGCTGATCAGTTGCAGTGTGTTTCTCTCTTCACTTTATTGACCGGCCGTGTGTGTGCGTGTGTGCGTGCGTGTTGAGTTGTGTGTCGGTCCGGTTCTGTCCGGCTGGTTCCGGAACTCAGTCCCCGGTGTGCAGCGTCAGTCTCTCGGGTTCAGAGTGTTAGCATCTCTCGGCTCTTTAGCTGTTAGCTATTCGCAGCTAAGCTAACTGTTAGCCTCAGTTAGCAACTAGCTGTTAGCCTCGGTTCTCCTGATGCCGGCGATGCTGGAGAGGAACCCGGAGGGGAAGAGGAGAGGCCGGGCCGGCGGCAGCGGCCCCGGGGCAGCGGGCCTCCCCGCCGGGAAGAGCCTGTCCGGGAATGGAACCACCAGCAGCTGCTGGGAAGAAGAAGGCTCCGGGTCCAGCAGCGACGAGGAGCATGGTGGGTAGCCTCGAACACTAGTACTGTGTGTAGTACTGTGTGTGGTACTGTGTGTACTCTGAGCACCACCGTGTGTTTCTGTGTGCAGGTGGAGGGGGGATGCGGGTCGGGACGCAGTACCAGGCCGTGGTTCCGGACTTTGACCCGGGTAAGAGAGTAAACCGGGCTCGGTGGACCGCGGGCGGAGGGGTAGCCTCGAACACCTCTGAAGTACAGAGGAGTGTCCCGAGGTCCAGAACCAGAACTCTGGTCCAGACTGACTTATTATTCATTTCATTAGATTAGATTACATTATATTATATGTCATTTTAGTGGTTATTACACAAGACCAGATCTGTGTGTGTGTGTGTGTGTGTGTGTGTGTGTGTGTGTGTGTGTGTGTGTGTGTGTGTGTGTGTGTGTGTGTGTGTGTGTGTGTGTGTGTGTGTGTGTGTGTGTGTGTGTGTGTGTGTGTGTGTGTGTGTGTGTGTGTGTGTGTGTGGCAGGTTTGACTGGATTTGTTCCTGTTTTTACTCCAGTTTGAGAGAACTCACAGGAAGTTACAGAGAAACTCAAGATATGAATAAATGTGAAATGATAGTGCGGTCACTTCTCTCAAGTGATTGAAACCTCACAAAGGAACTGTGTGTGTGTGTGTGTGTGTGTGTGTGTGTGTGTGTTTAGACGTGGCGCAGGAGGCTCACCTCAGAGAGAACCTCGGCATGCTGGTGTGGATCCCGAGCAGCGCTCTGCTCCAGACTCAATGTAAGTCATCCAGGTGTGTGTGTGCTCCAGGTGTGTGTGTGATCCAGGTGTGTGTGTGATCCAGGTGTGTGTGTGATCCAGGTGTGTGTGTGATCCAGGTGTGTGTGTGATCCAGGTGTGTGTGTGATCCAGGTGTGTGCTCCAGGTGTGTGTGTGATCCAGGTGTGCGCTCCAGGTGTGTGTGATCCAGGTGTGTGCGCTCCAGGTGTGTGTGTGTGATCCAGGTGTGTGTGTGATCCAGGTGTGTGCGCTCCAGGTGTGTGTGTGTGCTCCAGGTGTGCGCTCCAGGTGTGTGTGATCCAGGTGTGCCCTCCAGGTGTGTGTGATCCAGGTGTGTGTGATCCAGGTGTGTGCGATCCAGGTGTGTGCGCTCCAGGTGTGTGCGATCCAGGTGTGTGTGATCCAGATGTGTGTGTGTGATCCAGGTGTGTGTGATCCAGGTGTGTGTGATCCAGGTGTGTGTGATCCAGGTGTGTGTGTGTGTGATCCAGGTGTGTGTGATCCAGGTGTGTGTGATCCAGGTGTGTGTGTGTGATCCAGGTGTGTGTGCTCCAGGTGTGTGTGTGTGATCCATGTGTGTGTGTGCTCCAGGTGTGTGTGATCCAGGTGTGTGTGATCCAGGTGTTTGTGATCCAGGTGTGTGTGATCCAGGTGTGTGTGATCCAGGTGTGTGTGATCCAGGTGTGTGCTCCAGGTGTGTGTGATCCAGGTGTGTGCGATCCAGGTGTGTGTGTGTGATCCAGGTGTGTGTGCTCCAGGTGTGTGTGTGTGATCCAGGTGTGTGTGATCCAGGTGTGCGATCCAGGTGTGTGCGATCCAGGTGTGTGTGCTCCAGGTGTGTGCGATCCAGGTGTGTGCGATCCAGGTGTGTGATCCAGGTGTGTGTGATCCAGGTGTGTGTGATCCAGGTGTGTGCGATCCAGGTGTGTGTGTGTGATCCAGGTGTGTGATCCAGGTGTGTGCGATCCAGGTGTGTGTGTGTGATCCAGGTGTGCGATCCAGGTGTGTGTGATCCAGGTGTGTGTGTGCGATCCAGGTGTGTGTGATCCAGGTGTGTGTGATCCAGGTGTGTGCGATCCAGGTGTGTGTGTGTGCTCCAGGTGTGTGTGCTCCAGGTGTGTGTGTGTGATCCAGGTGTGTGCGATCCAGGTGTGTGTGTGTGATCCAGGTGTGTGTGATCCAGGTGTGTGTGATGCAGGTGTGTGTGCTCCAGGTGTGTGCGATCCAGGTGTGTGCGATCCAGGTGTGTGTGCTGCAGGTGTGTGTGATGCAGGTGTGTGTGCTCCAGGTGTGTGCGATCCAGGTGTGTGCGATCCAGGTGTGTGTGATCCAGGTGATCCAGGTGTGTGTGATCCAGGTGTGTGCGCTCCAGGTGTGTGCGCTCCAGGTGTGTGTGATCCAGGTGTGTGTGATCCAGGTGTGTGCGCTCCAGGTGTGTGTGATCCAGGTGTGTGTGATCCAGGTGTGTGTGATCCAGGTGTGTGTGATCCAGGTGTGTGTGATGCAGGTGTGTGATCCAGGTGTGTGTGATGCAGGTGTGTGATCCAGGTGTGTGTGCTCCAGGTGTGTGCGATCCAGGTGTGTGCGCTCCAGGTGTGTGTGATCCAGGTGTGTGTGATCCAGGTGTGTGTGATCCAGGTGTGTGTGATCCAGGTGTGTGTGATCCAGGTGTGTGCGATCCAGGTGTGTGCGCTCCAGTTGTGTGCGCTCCAGGTGTGTGTGATCCAGGTGTGTGTGATCCAGGTGTGTGTGTGTGCTCCAGGTGTGTGCGATCCAGGTGTGTGCGCTCCAGGTGTGTGATCCAGGTGTGTGTGATCCAGGTGTGTGTGCGATCCAGGTGTGTGTGATGCAGGTGTGTGTGATCCAGGTGTGTGCGATCCAGGTGTGTGTGATGCAGGTGTGTGTGCGATGCAGGTGTGTGCGATCCAGGTGTGTGCGATCCAGGTGTGTGTGATCCAGGTGTGTGATCCAGGTGTGTGTGATCCAGGTGTGTGATCCAGGTGTGTGCGATCCAGGTGTGTGCGATCCAGGTGTGTGTGCGATCCAGGTGTGTGTGATCCAGGTGTGTGTGATCCAGGTGTGTGTGCGATCCAGGTGTGTGTGATCCAGGTGTGTGTGATGCAGGTGTGTGCGCTCCAGGTGTGTGCGATCCAGGTGTGTGTGCTCCAGGTGTGTGTGTGTGATCCAGGTGTGTGTGATCCAGGTGTTTGTGATCCAGGTGTGTGCGATCCAGGTGTGTGCGATCCAGGTGTGTGCGATCCAGGTGTGTGCGATCCAGATGTGTGTGTGTGATCCAGGTGTGTGATCCAGGTGTGTGTGATCCAGGTGTGTGATCCAGGTGTGTGTGATGCAGGTGTGTGCGCTCCAGGTGTGTGCGATCCAGGTGTGTGCGATGCAGGTGTGTGTGATCCAGGTGTGTGCGATCCAGGTGTGTGTGCTCCAGGTGTGTGTGCTCCAGGTGTGTGTGTGTGATCCAGGTGTGTGCGATCCAGGTGTGTGTGTGTGATCCAGGTGTGTGTGATCCAGGTGTGTGTGATGCAGGTGTGTGTGCTCCAGGTGTGTGCGATCCAGGTGTGTGCGATCCAGGTGTGTGTGCTGCAGGTGTGTGTGATGCAGGTGTGTGTGCTCCAGGTGTGTGCGATCCAGGTGTGTGCGATCCAGGTGTGTGTGATCCAGGTGATCCAGGTGTGTGTGATCCAGGTGTGTGCGCTCCAGGTGTGTGCGCTCCAGGTGTGTGTGATCCAGGTGTGTGTGATCCAGGTGTGTGCGCTCCAGGTGTGTGTGATCCAGGTGTGTGTGATCCAGGTGTGTGTGATCCAGGTGTGTGTGATCCAGGTGTGTGTGATGCAGGTGTGTGATCCAGGTGTGTGTGATCCAGGTGTGTGTGATGCAGGTGTGTGATCCAGGTGTGTGTGCTCCAGGTGTGTGTGATCCAGGTGTGTGTGATGCAGGTGTGTGATCCAGGTGTGTGTGATCCAGGTGTGTGTGATGCAGGTGTGTGATCCAGGTGTGTGTGTGCGCTCCAGGTGTGTGATCCAGGTGTGTGTGATCCAGGTGTGTGTGCGATCCAGGTGTGTGTGATGCAGGTGTGTGTGATCCAGGTGTGTGCGATCCAGGTGTGTGTGATGCAGGTGTGTGTGCGATGCAGGTGTGTGTGATCCAGGTGTGTGCGATCCAGGTGTGTGTGATCCAGGTGTGTGATCCAGGTGTGTGTGATCCAGGTGTGTGATCCAGGTGTGTGCGATCCAGGTGTGTGTGCGATCCAGGTGTGTGTGATCCAGGTGTGTGTGATCCAGGTGTGTGTGCGATCCAGGTGTGTGTGATCCAGGTGTGTGTGATGCAGGTGTGTGCGCTCCAGGTGTGTGCGATCCAGGTGTGTGTGCTCCAGGTGTGTGTGTGTGATCCAGGTGTGTGTGATCCAGGTGTTTGCGATCCAGGTGTCTGCGATCCAGGTGTGTGCGATCCAGGTGTGTGCGATCCAGGTGTGTGCGATCCAGATGTGTGTGTGTGATCCAGGTGTGTGATCCAGGTGTGTGTGATCCAGGTGTGTGATCCAGGTGTGTGTGATGCAGGTGTGTGCGCTCCAGGTGTGTGCGATCCAGGTGTGTGTGATCCAGGTGTGTGCGATGCAGGTGTGTGTGATCCAGGTGTGTGTGATCCAGGTGTGTGTGATCCAGGTGTGTGCGATCCAGGTGTGTGCGATCCAGGTGTGTGCGATCCAGGTGTGTGTGATCCAGGTGTATGTGTGTGATCCAGGTGTGTGCGATCCAGGTGTGTGTGATCCAGGTGTGTGCGATGCAGGTGTGTGTGATCCAGGTGTGTGTGATCCAGGTGTCTGCGATCCAGGTGTGTGCGATCCAGGTGTGTGCGATCCAGGTGTGTGCGATCCAGATGTGTGTGTGTGATCCAGGTGTGTGATCCAGGTGTGTGTGATCCAGGTGTGTGATCCAGGTGTGTGTGATGCAGGTGTGTGCGCTCCAGGTGTGTGCGATCCAGGTGTGTGTGATCCAGGTGTGTGCGATGCAGGTGTGTGTGATCCAGGTGTGTGTGATCCAGGTGTGTGTGATCCAGGTGTGTGCGATCCAGGTGTGTGCGATCCAGGTGTGTGCGATCCAGGTGTGTGTGATCCAGGTGTATGTGTGTGATCCAGGTGTGTGCGATCCAGGTGTGTGTGATCCAGGTGTGTGCGATGCAGGTGTGTGTGATCCAGGTGTGTGTGATCCAGGTGTGTGTGATCCAGGTGTGTGCGATCCAGGTGTGTGCGATCCAGGTGTGTGCGATCCAGATGTGTGTGATCCAGGTGTGTGCGATCCAGGTGTGTGTGTGTCATCCAGGTGTGTGTGATCCAGGTGTGTGTGTGTGATCCAGGTGTGTGTGTGTGATCCAGGTGTGTGTGTGTGATCCAGGTGTGTGCGATGCAGGTGTGTGTGATGCAGGTGTCTGTGCTCCAGGTGTGTGCTCCAGGTGTGTGTGATGCAGGTGTGTGCTCCAGGTGTGTGTGATCCAGGTGTGTGTGATCCAGGTGTGTGTGTGTGATCCAGGTGTGTGTGATGCAGGTGTGTGCGATCCAGGTGTGTGCGATCCAGGTGTGTGTGATCCAGGTGTGTGTGATCCAGGTGTGTGTGTGTGATCCAGGTGTGTGTGATGCAGGTGTGTGCGATCCAGGTGTGTGCGATCCAGGTGTGTGTGCTCCAGGTGTGTGTGATGCAGGTGTGTGCTCCAGGTGTGTGTGCTCCAGGTGTGTGTGATCCAGGTGTGTGTGATCCAGGTGTGTGTGTGTGATCCAGGTGTGTGTGATGCAGGTGTGTGCGATCCAGGTGTGTGTGCTCCAGGTGTGTGTGATGCAGGTGTGTGATCCAGGTGTGTGCGATCCAGGTGTGTGCGATCCAGGTGTGTGTGATCCAGGTGTGTGATCCAGGTGTGTGTGATCCAGGTGTGTGTGCGATCCAGGTGTGTGTGATCCAGGTGTGTGATCCAGGTGTGTGCGCTCCAGGTGTGTGCAATCCAGGTGTGTGATCCAGGTGTGTGATCCAGGTGTGTGCGATCCAGGTGTGTGTGATCCAGGTGTGTGTGATCCAGGTGTGTGCGATCCAGGTGTGTGCGATCCAGGTGTGTGTGATCCAGGTGTGTGCGATCCAGGTGTGTGCGATCCAGGTGTGTGCGATCCAGGTGTGTGTGATCCAGGTGTGCGCTCCAGGTGTGTGTGATCCAGGTGTGTGTGATCCAGGTGTGTGCGCTCCAGGTGTGTCTGATCCAGGTGTGTGTGATCCAGGTGTGTGTGATGCAGGTGTGTGTGATCCAGGTGTGTGATCCAGGTGTGTGATCCAGGTGTGTGTGATCCAGGTGTGTGTGATCCAGGTGTGTGATCCAGGTGTGTGCGATCCAGGTGTGTGTGATCCAGGTGTGTGCGATCCAGGTGTGTGCGATCCAGGTGTGTGTGATCCAGGTGTGTGTGATCCAGGTGTGTGCGCTCCAGGTGTGTGTGATCCAGGTGTGTGTGATCCAGGTGTGTGTGCTCCAGGTGTGTGTGCTCCAGGTGTGTGTGCTCCAGGTGTGTGTGCTCCAGGTGTGTGTGATCCAGGTGTGTGTGCTCCAGGTGTGTGCGCTCCAGGTGTGTGTGATCCAGGTGTGTAATCGGTGTGTTTTTGTTCCAGTGGACGAGTACATTGCCATCGCCAAAGAGAGACACGGCTACAACATGGAGCAGGTAAACCTTTCATTTGTGTGTAAACTTTAAAATATTTGTGTGATGGATCAGGATCAGCTGCACCCTTCAGGTGGGTGTGTATGCAGATGTGTTATGTGTGTGTGTTTGTGTGTGTGTGTGTGTGTGTGATGGATGTACCTGTGTCCAGGCTCTGGGGATGCTCTTCTGGCACAAACACAACGTAGAAAAGTCTCTGGCGGATCTGCCCAACTTCACCCCGTTTCCTGACGAGTGGACGGTGGAGGACCGAGTTCTGTTTGAACAGGCCTTCAGTTTCCATGGGAAGAGCTTCCACCGCATCCAGCAGATGGTACAGTCCGTCCATACCATCCAAACCAGTTAGAACAAAACCACAACCAGATGAAACCAGTGAGACCGTATCACCGATGTCATGCTGTGTTTCTGCTCCCTCTCAGTTACCTGATAAGACCATGGCCAGTCTGGTTCGGTTTTATTACTCCTGGAAGAAGAGTCGCAGTAAAACCAGTCTGATGGACCGACAGACACGAAAAAACAAGAGAGAGAGAGACGACAGGTGAGCTGACACCTGCACAGGTAACATGACACCTGACAGGTAACACACCAGGTAGCACACCAGGTAACATGACACTTGCACAGGTAGCACACCAGGTAACACACCAGGTAACATGACACTTGCACAGGTAGCACACCAGGTAACATGACACCTGCACAGGTAGCACACCAGGTAACACACCAGGTAACATGACACTTGCACAGGTAGCACACCAGGTAACACACCAGGTAACATGACACTTGCACAGGTAACACACCAGGTAACATGACACTTGCACAGGTAGCACACCAGGTAACATGACACCTGCACAGATAACACACCAGGTAACATGACACTTGCACAGGTAGCACACCAGGTAACATGACACCTGCACAGGTAGCACACCAGGTAACACACCAGGTAACATGACACTTGCACAGGTAGCACACCAGGTAACACACCAGGTAACATGACACTTGCACAGGTAACACACCAGGTAACATGACACTTGCACAGGTAGCACACCAGGTAACATGACACCTGCACAGATAACACACCAGGTAACATGACACCTGCACAGGTAGCACACCAGGTAACATGACACCTGCACAGGTAGCACACCAGGTAGCACACCAGGTAACATGACACCTGCACAGGTAGCACACCAGGTAACATGACACCTGCACAGATAACACACCAGGTAACATGACACCTGCACAGGTAGCACACCAGGTAACATGACACCTGCACAGATAACACACCAGGTAACATGACACCTGCACAGGTAACACACCAGGTAACATGACACTTGCACAGGTAGCACACCAGGTAACATGACACCTGCACAGATAACACACCAGGTAACATGACACCTGCACAGGTAGCACACCAGGTAACATGACACCTGCACAGGTAACACACCAGGTAACATGACACCTGCACAGGTAGCACACCAGGTAACACACCAGGTAACATGACACCTGCACAGGTAACACACCAGGTAACATGACACCTGCACAGGTAGCACACCAGGTAACATGACACTTGCACAGGTAGCACACCAGGTAACATGACACCTGCACAGGTAGCACACCAGGTAACATGACACTTGCACAGGTAGCACACCAGGTAACATGACACCTGCACAGATAACACACCAGGTAACATGACACCTGCACAGGTAGCACACCAGGTAACATGACACCTGCACAGGTAGCACACCAGGTAACATGACACCTGCACAGATAACACACCAGGTAACATGACACCTGCACAGGTAGCACACCAGGTAACATGACACCTGCACAGGTAACACACCAGGTAACATGACACCTGCACAGGTAGCACACCAGGGAACATGACACCTGCACAGGTAGCACACCAGGTAACATGACACCTGCACAGGTAGCACACCAGGTAACATGACACCTGCACAGGTAGCACACCAGGTAACATGACACCTGCACAGGTAGCACACCAGGTAACATGACACCTGCACAGGTAGCACACCAGGTAACATGACACCTGCACAGGTAGCACACACCAACAGGAAACGGGTATAATTGTATAATCTGTAACAGTCATGTGATGCTGTGATGTTTTCTGATTATTTTTAACTGTTTCAGTGAAAATGAAGTTGAGGACAAAAATCCTCCCAGCGACTGCGAAATCGAGCAAAACAAAGATGACAAGAAGGAGGTACACTTCTGTTTACTGTTTACTGATTGTTTCCTATTTACTAACTGTTTACTGTTTACTGACTGTTTACTGACTGTTAACTGTTTACTGACTGTTTACTGCAGGGGTGGCCAACCCGCGGCTCTCGAGCCGCATGCGGCTCTTTGCCTAGTTTCATGCGGCTCTTCAGTTCATATCGAATTGTGTGAGTTTGGGGGAGAGACACTGACTACTGACTCGTGTTGCACGGTGTACCGATACTTGAAAGGTACCGCGATACCCTGCCGTTAAAAACGTTACGATTCCTCCGTTTCATTAGTATCGGTACTTTAAGAATGACGGGGGAAAGTACTCCGCTGAGAAAGCGCCGTTTTACTAAGAGCCGTGTGTTCAGCGCTCTGCTTCCACTCCCTGCCTGCTGTCCCGCCCTCTCAAGCACGCTCAAGTGCCTCCCCTCTCTCGTGCACGCTCAAGTCCCTCCCCTCTCTCGTGCACGCTCAAGTCCCTCCCCTCTCTCGTGCACGCTCAAGTCCCTCCCCTCTCTCGTGCACGCTCAAGTGCCTCCCCTCTCTCGTGCACACTCTAGCTGCCAGAGCACGTGAGAAAAGGAGAAGCATGGCTGCGAGTGGGAGTGCAGCTGCCGCTGCTTCTCGGCTTGTTGACAAAAAAGACGCCAGAAGCGAAATGTGGAAGTATTTGAGCGATATCTCGGACAGTGAGGGCCAGCCTCCGGACACCACGAGGCCCGTCTGTGAGACATGGATTAATTTGATTTAATACGAATTCTTGTCATTTATTTTATTTATTGTTCTCATTGTTTAGAAGTGTGTGTTCTGGTTCTGGTGTGAAATAAAGCACAATAATTACATTTAAGACTGTTTCCCTTTTTTTAAGAAAAGTATCGAAAAAGAATCGGAATCGCAATTCTTGACTTGGTATCGAAACCAAAATGTTGGTACCGTGACAACACTACTCCTGACAGTTAACCTGATATTTAGCAGGTCTGTTAAGTATCGAGTGCTGATCGTTCTGACGTCATTTGGCCGGTCAAAGTTGTTTGGGCTCGGATCAAATCGCTCCGTTACTTTGGTCCCGTGTTACTTTGGTCCCGCGTTACTTTGGTCCCGCGTTACTTTGGTCCCGCGTTACTTTGGTCCCGCGTTACTTTGGTCCCGCGTTACTTTGGTCCCGCGTTACTTTGGTCCCGCGTTACTTTGGTCCCGCGTTACTTTGGTCCCGCGTTACTTTGGTCCCGCGTTACTTTGGTCCCGTGTTACTTTGGTCCCGCGTTACTTTGGTCCCGTGTTACTTTGGTCCCGTGTTACTTTGGTCCCGCGTTACTTTGGTCCCGTGTTACTTTGGTCCCGCGTTACTTTGGTCCCGCGTTACTTTGGTCCCGCGTTACTTTCGTCCCGTGTTACTTTGGTCCCGCGTTACTTTGGTCCCGCGTTACTTTGGTCCCGCGTTACTTTGGTCCCGCGTTACTTTGGTCCCGCGTTACTTTGGTCCCGCGTTACTTTGGTCCCGTGTTACTTTGGTCCCGTGTTACTTTGGTCCCGTGTTACTTTCGTCCCGTGTTACCTTCGTCCCGTGTTACTTTGGTCCCGTGTTACTTTGGTCCCGTGTTACTTTCGTCCCGTGTTACTTTGGTCCCGCGTTACTTTGGTCCCGCGTTACTTTGGTCCCGCGTTACTTTGGTCCCGTGTTACTTTCGTCCCGTGTTACTTTGGTCCCGTGTTACTTTGGTCCCGTGTTACTTTGGTCCCGCGTTACTTTGGTCCCGTGTTACTTTCGTCCCGTGTTACTTTCGTCCCGTGTTACTTTCGTCCCGTGTTACTTTCGTCCCGTGTTACTTTGGTCCCGTGTTACTTTGGTCCCGCGTTACTTTGGTCCCGTGTTACTTTCGTCCCGTGTTACTTTCGTCCCGTGTTACTTTGGTCCCGGCTCTCCCTACGTGTGTGTGTGTGGTGTCAGGTGTCACTATGAGAGGATGACAGCACGTCTAATTTTGATGTGGCCCAAGAGCCAATCACCTTTGAGGGGGGGGAAACCTATCGTTGATTAAACACTATCCCTACCATTGCCCCTGAAATTCAAGGTGATATATATATATAGCACCAAATTGTAAATAATCTATAACTACTGTCACTTTTCACATTGAACATGTGCTCTTTTATTAAATAAACTAAACACTTTCATTTGAAGTTGTGAGTTTAGTGTCGTTGACCCTAAGAAACACTGATGCACTAATCAATAATAATAATCCACAGCTGCTCTCTGCTCCGGAGGATTTAAAACATATATATCCCAATGCCACAAAAATGCATCAGTGACGTGGTTGAAATCTTGTCTCCAGAAAACAAAAAACTGAAACTGCGGTATCAGTGACTGTGTGTTTGATGTGGCTCTTTGCAGTAACATAGAACAAATGTGGGTCTTAACCTCTGACTGGTTGGCCACCCCTGCTCTACTGACTGTCTACTGACTGTTTACTGACTTTACTGACTGTTTACTGACTGTTTACTGTTTACTGACTTTACTGACTGTTTACTGACTGTTTACTGACTTTACTGACTGTTTACTGACTGTTTACTGACTTTACTGACTGTTTACTGACTTTACTGACTGTTTACTGACTGTTTACTGTTTACTGACTGTTTACTGTTAACTGAATGTTTACTGACTTTACTGACTGGTTACTGACTGTTTACTGGTTACTGACTGTCTACTGGTTACTGACTGTCTACTGGTTACTGACTGTTTACTGTTTACTGTTTACTGACTGTTTACTGTTAACTGAATGTTTACTGACTTTACTGACTGGTTACTGACTGTTTACTGGTTACTGACTGTCTACTGGTTACTGACTGTTTACTGGTTACTGACTGTTTACTGTTTACTGACTTTACTGACTGTTTACTGTTTACTGACTTTACTGACTGTTTACTGACTTTACTGACTGTTTACTGACGGCCCCTACACACGGCGGCGTGCGTTGCTCCTTCAACGCTTCTGCCCATTCACTTTGAATGGGGTGACGTCACGATTCGCCGAACTGCATTGTGGGAGCAAAGCGTAGCTTCTCTCGAGGTGCTCGCTGCAAAAGTAGAGCAATGTTCTACTTTTGCCGCCTCGACGGAGGCGTCAGCCAATCAAATCCCTCGTATGTAAATCTGACAGTACAAGCAGTAGCCAATCAAACCGGGTGTATGTTGGGAGAGCCAGACCGCAGCTATTTCCCATGTGTCAACAAAAGGAGGAGAAACTGATGGTGGCGGTAGGGAACATACAGGGATACAAACCGGAGGAGCCAGGCATGGGGGAGGGGGCAGAGACAGTGGGGGGAGGTGGCAGAGACAGTGGGGGGAGGTGGCAGAGACAGTGGGGGGAGGTGGCAGAGACAGTGGGGGGAGGTGGCAGAGACAGTGGGGGGAGGTGGCAGAGACAGTGGGGGGGAGGTGGCAGAGACAGTGGGGGGAGGTGGCAGAGACAGTGGGGGGGAGGTGGCAGAGACAGTGGGGGGGGGAGGGGGCAGAGACAGTGGGGGGAGGGGGCATAGGCAGTGGGGGGAGGTGGCAGAGACAGTGGGGGGGAGGTGGCAGAGACAGTGGGGGGAGGTGGCAGAGACAGTGGGGGGGAGGTGGCAGAGACAGTGGGGGGGAGGGGGCATAGGCAGTGGGGGGAGGTGGCAGAGACAGTGGGGGGGAGGGGGCAGAGACAGTGGGGGGGAGGGGGCATAGGCAGTGGGGGGAGGGGGCAGGGACAGTGGGGGGAGGGGGCAGGGACAGTGGGGGGAGGGGGCAGGGACAGTGGGGGGAGGGGGCAGAGACAGTGGGGGGAGGGGCAGGGACAGTGGGGGAAACTGGTAGGTTTTCGCCTGTTTGGGGAGTTTATATCCAGTGTGCTTCGTTTGAATGGACAGCTAGCAGACAGACAGTATAGTTAGCCAGCATGGATGTAGCATGAATGCTTTGCTTTGTGTGTCCGGGGCGGGACATTCATGTGATTGGTTGTTGGTCGGGCTGCTCGCGTTGACTCCCCAAGCTCAAGACACGCCCACCGCCAAGCGGCAACGCACGCCGCCGTGTGTAGGGGCCGTGACTGTTTACTGACTTTACTGACTGGTTACTGACTGTTTACTGTCTGGTTACTGACTGTTTACTGGTTACTGACTGTTTACTGGTTACTGACTGTTTACTGTTTACTGACTTTACTGACTGTTTACTGTTTACTGACTTTACTGACTGTTTACTGACTTTACTGACTGTTTACTGACGGCCCCTACACACGGCGGCGTGCGTTGCTCCTTCAACGCTTCTGCCCATTCACTTTGAATGGGGTGACGTCACGATTCGCCGAACTGCATTGTGGGAGCAAAGCGTAGCTTCTCTCGAGGTGCTCGCTGCAAAAGTAGAGCAATGTTCTACTTTTGCCGCCTCGACGGAGGCGTCAGCCAATCAAATCCCTCGTATGTAAATCTGACAGTACAAGCAGTAGCCAATCAAACCGGGTGTATGTTGGGAGAGCCAGACCGCAGCTATTTCCCATGTGTCAACAAAAGGAGGAGAAACTGATGGTGGCGGTAGGGAACATACAGGGATACAAACCGGAGGAGCCAGGCATGGGGGAGGGGGCAGAGACAGTGGGGGGGAGGTGGCAGAGACAGTGGGGGGAGGTGGCAGAGACAGTGGGGGGAGGTGGCAGAGACAGTGGGGGGAGGTGGCAGAGACAGTGGGGGGAGGTGGCAGAGACAGTGGGGGGGAGGTGGCAGAGACAGTGGGGGGAGGTGGCAGAGACAGTGGGGGGGAGGTGGCAGAGACAGTGGGGGGGGAGGGGGCAGAGACAGTGGGGGGAGGGGGCATAGGCAGTGGGGGGAGGTGGCAGAGACAGTGGGGGGAGGTGGCAGAGACAGTGGGGGGGAGGTGGCAGAGACAGTGGGGGGAGGTGGCAGAGACAGTGGGGGGGAGGTGGCAGAGACAGTGGGGGGGGAGGGGGCATAGGCAGTGGGGGGAGGTGGCAGAGACAGTGGGGGGGGAGGGGGCAGAGACAGTGGGGGGAGGGGGCATAGGCAGTGGGGGGAGGGGGCAGGGACAGTGGGGGGAGGGGGCAGGGACAGTGGGGGGAGGGGGCAGAGACAGTGGGGGGAGGGGGCAGGGACAGTGGGGGAAACTGGTAGGTTTTCGCCTGTTTGGGGAGTTTATATCCAGTGCACTTCGTTTGAATGGACAGCTAGCAGACAGACAGTATAGTTAGCCAGCATGGATGTAGCATGAATGCTTTGCTTTGTGTGTCCGGGGCGGGACATTCATGTGATTGGTTGTTGGTCGGGCTGCTCGCGTTGACTCCCCAAGCTCAAGACACGCCCACCGCCAAGCGGCAACGCACGCCGCCGTGTGTAGGGGCCGTGACTGTTTACTGACTTTACTGACTGGTTACTGACTGTTTACTGTCTGGTTACTGACTGTTTACTGTTTACTGACTGTTTACTGACTTTACTGACTGGTTACTGACTGTTTACTGTCTGGTTACTGACTGTTTACTGTTTACTGACTGTTTACTGGTTACTGACTGTTTACTGTTTACTGACTGTTTACTGGTTACTGACTGTTTACTGGTTACTGACGGTTTACTGACTGTTTACTGTTTACTGACTGTTTACTGGTTACTGACTGTTTACTGACGGTTTACTGACTGTTTACTGGTTACTGACTGTTTACTGGTTACTGACTGTTTACTGTTTACTGGTTACTGACTGTTTACTGTTTACTGACGGTTTACTGACTGTTTACTGGTTACTGACTGTTTCAGGTGAGTTCTGGATCAGAGAGGTCGGAGGTCAAACCAGCAGCTAGTTTAAAGGTGAGGAAAATGAACCTTTCTCACTGTTTACCTGTCTGTCTGCTACCTGTCTGTCTGCTACCTGTCTGTCTGTTACCTGTCTGTCTGTTACCTGTCTGTCTGCTACCTGTCCTCAGATGGGCAGCAGTAACCTGTCTGTCTGCTACCTGTCTGTCTGCTACCTGTCTGTCTGCTACCTGTCTGTCTGCTACCTGTCTGTCTGCTACCTGTCTGTCTGCTACCTGTCTGTCTGCTACCTGTCCTCAGATGGGCAGCAGTAACCTGTCTGTCTGCTACCTGTCTGTCTGTTACCTGTCTGTCTGTTACCTGTCTGTCTGCTACCTGTCTGTCTGTTACCTGTCTGTCTGTTACCTGTCTGTCTGCTACCTGTCTGTCTGTTACCTGTCTGTCTGTTACCTGTCTGTCTGCTACCCGTCTGTCTGCTACCTGTCTGTCTGCTACCTGTCTGTCTGCTACCTGTCTGTCTGCTACCTGTCCTCAGGTGGGCAGCAGTAACCTGTCTGTCTGCTCCCTGTCTGTCCTCAGGTGGGCAGCAAGGCGTCTCAGCGGATGAAGAAGCGGCCCCCCAGAGGAATGTTCCTGAACCAGCAGGATGTCGTCTGTCTGTCCTCTCAGCCACCTCAGGGTCTCCTCAGACAGCTGGACTGTCAGCTGGTCTCCATCAAGAGACAGGTACCTGTCTGTCAGACTGAATGTCTGTCTCACCTGTCTGACTCTCACCTGGCTGACTCTCACCTGTCTGTCTCTCACCTGTCTGACTCTCACCTGTCTGACTCTCACCTGTCTGACTCTCACCTGTCTGACTCTCACCTGTCTGACTCTCACCTGTCTGACTCTCACCTGTCTGACTCTCACCTGTCTGTCTCTCACCTGTCTGTCTCTCACCTGTCTGACTCTCACCTGTCTGACTCTCACCTGTCTCTCACCTGTCTGTCTCTCACCTGTCTGTCTCTCACCTGTCTAACTCTCACCTGTCTGACTCTCACCTGTCTGTCTCTCACCTGGCTGACTCTCACCTGTCTGTCTCTCACCTGTCTGTCTCTCACCTGTCTGTCTCTCACCTGTCTGACTCTCACCTGTCTGTCTCTCACCTGTCTGACGCTCACCTGTCTGACGCTCACCTGTCTGACTTTCACCTGTCTGTCTCTCACCTGTCTGACTCTCACCTGTCTGACTCTCACCTGGCTGACTCTCACCTGTCTAACTCTCACCTGTCTGACTCTCACCTGTCTGACTCTCACCTGTCTCTCACCTGTCTGTCTCTCACCTGTCTGTCTTTCACCTATCTGTCTTTCACCTATCTGACTCTCACCTGTCTGTCTCTCACCTGTCTGACTCTCACCTGTCTGACTCTCACCTGTCTGACTCTCACCTGTCTGTCTCTCACCTGTCTGACTCACACCTGTCTGACTCTCACCTGTCTGTCTCTCACCTGTCTGTCTCTCACCTGTCTGACTCTCACCTGTCTGTCTCTCACCTGTCTCTCACCTGTCTGACTCTCACCTGTCTGACTCTCACCTGTCTGTCTCTCACCTGTCTGTCTCTCACCTGTCTGTCTCTCACCTGTCTGACTCTCACCTGTCTGTCTCTCACCTGTCTGACTCTCACCTGTCTGTCTCTCACCTGTCTGTCTCTCACCTGTCTGTCTCTCACCTGTCTGACTCTCACCTGTCTGTCTCTCACCTGTCTGACTCTCACCTGTCTAACTCTCACCTGTCTGACTCTCACCTGTCTCTCACCTGTCTGACTCTCACCTGGCTGACTCTCACCTGTCTAACTCTCACCTGTCTGTCTCTCACCTGTCTCTCACCTGTCTGACTCTCACCTGTCTGACTCTCACCTGTCTCTCACCTGTCTGTCTCTCACCTGTCTGTCTTTCACCTATCTGACTCTCACCTGTCTGACTCTCACCTGTCTGACTCTCACCTGTCTGACTCTCACCTGTCTGACTCTCACCTGGCTGACTCTCACCTGTCTAACTCTCACCTGTCTGACTCTCACCTGTCTGACTCTCACCTGTCTCTCACCTGTCTCTCACCTGTCTGACTCTCACCTGTCTGACTCTCACCTGTCTGTCTCTCACCTGGCTGACTCTCACCTGTCTGTCTCTCACCTGTCTGTCTCTCACCTGTCTGTCTCTCACCTGTCTGACTCTCACCTGTCTGTCTCTCACCTGTCTGACTCTCACCTGTCTAACTCTCACCTGTCTGACTCTCACCTGTCTGACTCTCACCTGTCTCTCACCTGTCTGACTCTCACCTGGCTGACTCTCACCTGTCTAACTCTCACCTGTCTGTCTCTCACCTGTCTCTCACCTGTCTGACTCTCACCTGTCTGACTCTCACCTGTCTCTCACCTGTCTGTCTCTCACCTGTCTGTCTTTCACCTATCTGACTCTCACCTGTCTGACTCTCACCTGTCTGACTCTCACCTGTCTGACTCTCACCTGTCTGACTCTCACCTGTCTCTCTCTCGTTGATCAGATCCAGAGCATCAAACAGTCCAATAGCTCTCTGAAGGAGAAGATCTGCTCCGGAGTTGACGACTTCAGACAACCAGAGGTAAAGATCAGCTGTTCAGAGATCAGCTGTTCAGAGGTCAGCTGTTCAGAGATCAGCTGATCAGAGGTCAGCTGATCAGAGGTCAGCTGTTCAGAGAGTAGATCAGCTGTTCAGAGAGTAGATCAGCTGTTCAGAGAGTAGATCAGCTTTTCAGAGAGTAGATCAGCTGTTCAGAGAGTATATCAGCTGTTCAGAGATCAGCTGTTCAGAGAGTAGATCAGCTGTTCAGAGAGTAGATCAGCTGTTCAGAGATCAGCTGTTCAGAGAGTAGATCAGCTGTTCAGAGATCAGCTGTTCAGAGTGTAGATCAGCTGTTCAGAGTGTAGATCAGCTGTTCAGAGAGTAGATCATCTGTTCAGAGATCAGCTGTTCAGAGATCAGCTGTTCAGAGTGTAGATCAGCTGTTCAGAGAGTAGATCAGCTGTTCAGAGAGTAGATCATCTGTTCAGAGATCAGCTGTTCAGAGTGTAGATCAGCTGTTCAGAGTGTAGATCAGCTGTTCAGAGTGTAGATCAGCTGTTCAGAGAGTAGATCATCTGTTCAGAGATCAGCTGTTCAGAGAGTAGATCAGCTGTTCAGAGATCAGCTGTTCAGAGTGTAGATCAGCTGTTCAGAGTGTAGATCAGCTGTTCAGAGAGTAGATCAGCTGTTCAGAGATCAGCTGTTCAGAGAGTAGATCAGCTGTTCAGAGATCAGCTGTTCAGAGTGTAGATCAGCTGTTCAGAGAGTAGATCAGCTGTTCAGAGAGTAGATCAGCTGTTCAGAGATCAGCTGTTCAGAGAGTAGATCAGCTGTTCAGGGAGTAGGTCAGCTGTTCAGAGATCAGCTGTTCAGGGAGTAGATCAGCTGTTCAGAGATCAGCTGTTCAGAGAGTAGATCAGCTGTTCAGAGAGTAGATCAGCTGTTCAGGGAGTAGATCAGCTGTTCAGAGATCAGCTGTTCAGAGAGTAGATCAGCTGTTCAGAGAGTAGATCAGCTGTTCAGAGATCAGCTGTTCAGAGAGTAGATCAGCTGTTCAGAGAGTAGATCAGCTGTTCAGAGATCAGCTGTTCAGGGAGTAGATCAGCTGTTCAGAGAGTAGATCAGCTGTTCAGGGAGATAGGGACAGACGATAGGGACAGACGATAGGGATAGACGTTGGGGACAGACGATAGGGACAGACGATAGACGCTAGGGACAGACGATAGGGATAGACGTTGGGGACAGACGATAGGGACAGACGATAGACGCTAGGGACAGACGATGGGGATAAACAATAGCGACAGACATTAGGGACAGACGTTAGGGATAGACGCTAGGGACAGACGATAGGGATAAACGATAGCGACAGACATTAGGGACAGACGTTAGGGATAGACGCTAGGGACAGACGATAGGGATAAACGATAGCGACAGACATTAGGGACAGACGATAGGGACAGACGTTAGGGACAGACGATAGGGATAAACGATAGCGACAGACGATAGGGATAAACGATAGCGAGAGACATTAGGGACAGACGTTAGGGACAGACGATAGGGATAAACGATAGCGACAGACATTAGGGACAGACGATAGGGACAGACGTTAGGGACAGACGATAGGGATAAACGATAGCGACAGACGATAGGGATAAACGATAGCGAGAGACATTAGGGACAGACGTTAGGGACAGACGATAGGGATAAACGATAGGGACAGACGTTAGGGACAGACGATAGGGACAGACGTTAGGGACAGACGATAGACGATAGGAATAGACGTTAGGGACAGACAATAGGGACAGACGATAGACGATAGAGGATAGGGACAGACGTTAGGGACAGACGATAGGGACAGATGATAGACTTTAGGGATAGACGATAGGGACAGACGTTAAGGACAGACGTTAGGGACAGACGATAGACGTTAGGGACAGACAATAGGGATAGACGTTAGCGATAGACGATAGGGATAGAGGATAGGGACAGACGATAAACGATAGGGACACACGATAGGGACAGATGATAGACTTTAGGGACAGTCGATAGACAATAGGGATAGACGATAGGGACAAACGATAGGGACAGACGATAAACGATAGGGACAGACGATAGGGACAGATGATAGACTTTAGGGATAGACGATAGGGACAGACGTTAAGGACAGACGATAGACGTTAGGGATAGACGATAGGGACAAACGATAGGGACAGACGATAGGGACAGACGATAGGGACAGACGTTAGGGACAGACGATAGGGTCAGACGAAAGGAGCTGATTTTTTGACTATTCCACTGCAACCCAGCTGTTCAGAGGTCAGCTGATCAGACCCAGACCAGGTTTCTGTAGAGTAAAAACAGCTGTTCATGTTGTTGTTGTTGTTGTTGTTTCAGGTGAATCAGAAGTTTAACACCCGCTGGACGACGGAGGAGCAGCTGCTCGCAGTTCAAGGTAACACCTGGAACACACCTGGAACACCTGTACTGATTAACCCTCTCCCTCAGTGATTGGTCAGTGACCCTCTTTCTTGTCCAATCACACACAGCCATCAGGAAGTATGGGCGGGACTTCCAGGCCATCTCCGATGTGATTGGAAACAAGTCGGTGGTGCAGGTGAAGAACTTCCTGGTGAACTACAGACGGAGGTTCAACCTGGACGAGGTTCTGCAGGAGTGGGAGGCGGAGCATGGGCTGGAGGGGGGCGTGGTTGATGGGGGCGTGGCCGATGGGGGCGGGGCCGAGGAGGAGGACAAGATGGAGGAGAGTCCTGCTGAGGATGAGGAGGTCGCTGACACAAAGCAGGTTAGACTACATATCCCAGAATCCTCAGAGGTTAAAGACATATACTCTGCTGGTTCCTAATGCGTCTCTTCTCCTCAGGACTCCGACTCCCAGAAGCCCCTGGCCTCGTGACTCTGACTCCGCCCCTCATTTTATTTTATATACATTTCGTCTCCTGTATTTAATTAGTTTTATTTTATACTTGATGCTGCAGTTATTGGTCAGGTGGGAGGTTACCTGTCGTCTCTCTGTGGACCAATCAGAAACCGGACCTGTCACTCGGAGGGGGCGTGGCCTGATTTTAATCTGTCTGTCTGTCTGTGTGTGTGTGTGTGTGTGTGTGTGTGTGTGTGTGTGTGTGTGTGTGTGTGGGGGGGGGGTTGGTCACTCAGGGCAGGAACATAAAACCAAAGTTCAATAAAATAATTTCCTTCTTCTTCTGCAGTTTCCGCTCCTCCTTCACGCATCACTCACTGAACATCAACATGTTGCTTTAAGCTGATTCCTCCAACAATGACAGAAGGATCTTTTCAATTGACACACGGCATCTATTGCAGTCTGTCCGTCCTGGAGAGGATCCTCCTCTGCTCTCCTGAGGGTTCTCCATGCTCCCTTAGACTGGGGTTTCTTTGGAAGTGTTTCCTACGATGTGAGGGTCTGAGGACAGAGGGTCTGAGGACAGAGGGTCTGAGGACATAGGGTCTAAGGACAGAGGGTCTGAGGACAGAGGGTCTGAGGACAGAGGGTCTAAGGACAGAGGGTCTGAGGACAGAGGGTCTGAGGACAGAGGGTCTGAGGACAGAGGGTCTGAGGACAGAGGGTCTGAGGACAGAGGGTCTGAGGACAGAGGGTCTGAGGACAGAGAGTCTGAGGACAGAGGGTCTGAGGACAGAGGGTCTAAGGACAGAGGGTCTGAGGACAGAGGGTCTGAGGACAGAGGGTCTGAGGACAGAGGGTCTAAGGACAGAGGGTCTGAGGACAGAGGGTCTGAGGACAGAGGGTCTGAGGACAGAGGGTCTAAGGACAGAGGGTCTGAGGACAGAGGGTCTGAGGACAGAGGGTGTGAGGACAGAGGGTGTCGTATTGTCATACTGATATTCTGTACACACTGTGAAGACACTGAGACAAATGTAACATTTGTGAGAAAATAAATAAATAATATGAATCCGTATTGGGGCAACATGAACGTGGGATCACCCGGTCATGGGACGTACTTCGTCTCACTGGAATATTAACGGTCAGATTGAAAACAACATCGACCGCATCTCTCCGGTCGATGACAACAGAACTCTGTTCCACACATTTACAAACACTTGAACAATGTTAGCCTCGTCCGTCGTCTGGGCCTCTGTGAGGGGCTCTGTGAGGGCCTCTGCGAGGGGCTCTGCGAGGGGCTCTGCGAGGGGCTCTGCGAGGGGCTCTGTGAGGGGCTCTGCGAGGGGCTCTGCGAGGGGCTCTGCGAGGGGCTCTGCGAGGGCCTCTGTGAGGGGCTCTGTGAGGGCCTCTGCGAGGGGCTCTGTGAGGGGCTCTGCGAGGGGCTCTGCGAGGGGCTCTGCGAGGGCCTCTGCGAGGGGCTCTGTGAGGGGCTCTGCGAGGGGCTCTGCGAGGGGCTCTGCGAGGGGCTCTGCGAGGGGCTCTGCGAGGGGCTCTGCGAGGGCCTCTGCGAGGGGCTCTGCGAGGGGCTCTGCGAGGGGCTCTGCGAGGGGCTCTGCGAGGGGCTCTGCGAGGGGCTCTGCGAGGGGCTCTGCGAGGGGCTCTGCGAGGGGCTCTGCGAGGGGCTCTGCGAGGGGCTCTGCGAGGGGCTCTGCGAGGGGCTCTGCGAGGGGCTCTGCGAGGGCCTCTGCGAGGGGCTCTGCGAGGGGCTCTGCGAGGGCCTCTGCGAGGGGCTCTGCGAGGGGCTCTGCGAGGGGCTCTGCGAGGGGCTCTGTGAGGGGCTACTAACGGGTGATCTAAGTGCCCATGGAGGAGGGGCTCAAAAAAGCTCCAGTCTTCGGCGCTTCGGGCGGAAGCCCCGGACACTTTCTTACTCCCCTGTTGCACTTTGCAACGGAGAGGGGAATCGAGACCTCCCTCCTCCGTCAAAAAAATGCCTTCATCTTTTCCAAGCTACCATCCGCACGAAATCGGAAACCCGGTTTTTGAGAGCACTTAGAGAAGAAACGGCTGTTTCACATCATGGAGGAATGTGTCCGCCACATGAGGGCTTTGGCTCGGATACAATTGTTGCCTGGAGACCCCCAATCATGGTTCTTACCAAACTTTAAGTTTTTGAACTGGTCCCTGGAGGAATTCAAGGGGAGCTGTCAGGGAATTATGAGACACTATTTTGGGATACCATTTCTCCATTTTCACCCCTTTCCTCTGGTTCTCCAAAATATATATATAGAACACATACACCAACTGTGGAAAGCTGGGTCGCTGTGCTGCGACGTGGGGCCGGGCGTGAATATCCCGGTGGTCCCCAGCAGGAAGGAGCGCTGCCCGGCGGCGGGCACGAAGTCCTCGGGAGGAAGGAGCCGTGGACAGGGGAGAGGCCAGACGGAGCGACGTCCAAAGCCACCGTCGAGGCGAATCGTGAGACGCGGTTAGAGGAGAGGCCAGGCAGGGCCCAGAAGCGCGCCACCCAGGCGCCG
>CM070446.1:40351720-40385384 GCA_036324595.1 Champsocephalus gunnari
GCTCTAACGCCATCGAATAGGATGTATATGGACCTTCTTTCTCCTACGGAATCGTCGTTGAAGTTGACGATGATGATTGTAAAAAACTTTTGAATGTAGCATGTACCGACTGTAAAGTCGTCCCATTTCTTCCATTTCGTTTCGACAGAGCAAAACGAGTAGCGCTTCAATACAATCGGCCATTGTTGTTGTCAGTGTGAGCTGTGAGGGGTTTCCGCGCGGTTTGGCTTTATGAAGCAGGCACGCAAACGGTTACGTCATGACGCTAACGATGACGCAATGACGCAGCACCAGTCGGGCTCTGAGCGGTGTGAACAGAGCGGGAGCTACACCGAAGAACCGGTTCTGAACCAGAAAAGCTCTAGCACGGAGCTAGAATGGGAAAAGCCTTGGTGGGAAAGGGGTAATAGAGGTCCCTGAACGCACCACAGAGAGGTCCCTGAACGCACCACAGAGAGGTCCCTGAACGCACCACAGAGAGGTCCCTGAACGCACCACAGAGAGGTCCCTGAACGCACCACAGAGAGGTCCCTGAACGCACCACAGAGAGGTCCCTGAACGCACCACATAGAGGTCCCTGAACACACCACATAGAGGTCCCTGAACGCACCACAGATACCTCATTCACACCAACGCAACTCCGGTTCAAGCTCCGTGCTAGAGCTTTTCAGGTTGAGAACCGGTTCTTCGGTTTAGCTCCGGCTCTTTTCACACCGCCCAGAGTCCGACTGGTGCTGCGTCATCGTTTGCGTCATGACGTAACCGTTTGCGTGCCTGCTTCATAAAGCCAAAGCGTGCGGAAACCCCTCACAGCTCACAACAACAACAACAACAACAATGGCCGATTGTGCTCCAGCTTCCTCTGCACCTCTTCAGAGGACCAGGTTCCTAGCAGGTAGCTGGTCTCCTCAGCGGACCCCTGCTGCTTGTTAAGTTTCTCCATCGTTGTGTACAAACTGGATAAAACACGGGCTTGTTGTTGTTGTTCAGGAGTTGATCCCGCCCCTTCCCCCGCCTCGACGTCAGCGTGACGTATGCGGTGCTTATGCTCCAGCCGGACAATTGTTTGGTGCTTGAAACGAACCGGATTCCGGAGCTAAGAGGCTGCTCTACTGCGGTGTGAACAGGGAAACCCGGTGCTTTTCAAGCTCCAGCTCCGAACCGGCCCTGAAACACCGTTGGTGTGAATGAGGGAAGAGAGGTCCCTGAACGCACCACAGAGAGGTCCCTGAACGCACCACAGAGAGGTCCCTGAACGCACCACAGAGAGGTCCCTGAACGCACCACAGAGAGGTCCCTGAACGCACCACAGAGACTGCATTCACTTTCAGTTGAGAAGAAACAGTGATCAGCTGTTCTGAGGTAAAGCTTATCTGCCTCGGTCCTTTTGAGCCCCAGATGTTATTCTTCATAAAGCGCTCTGAGCAGCAGGAGAAGCGCTATATAAATAACATGCATTATTATTATTATATTATTATTATTATTATTATTATTATTATTATTATATTATATTATTGTTCTTGAGGTCAAAGGTGATTAATATGTCTCTCAGGTCATGTCGGGGGGGCGGGAGGTGCAGCTTCCCCTCCAGCAGGTGGCGCCCTCCCTGACCACGCCCCTCTCCGTGGTCCCGCCCCCTAACCGGCAGGCCAATCCCTGGCCTCCGAGCGACCCCGCCTCCTCTCAAGGTAAACTGCGCTGTGATATCAGCCGGATGTGGTTCAATGAAGGTGTTCACGCTCTGTATTAACGCCCCACTCCCTCTGTGTTCAGGTTCTCCTGCAGGGTTCCTCCCGCTCCACGGGGGGTTCAGGGACCACTTTGTGGAACCGCCAGAACCCAAATACTGCTGCGAGGCCTGCAGGCTGGTTCTGTGCCAGCCGAGGCAGACAGAGTGCGGACATCGGTTCTGCCAGAGCTGCATCAGTGACCTCCTGAGGTACTAAATATTCTTCAGGTTAACTTCTGGGTTAGAGAGCTAACTTCAGGTTAACTCTGGGTTAGAGAGGTAACTTCAGGTTAACTCTGGGTTAGAGAGGTAACTTCAGGTTAACTCTGGGTTAGAGAGGTAACTTCAGGTTAACTCTGAGTTAGAGAGGTAACTTCAGGTTAACTCTGGGTTAGAGAGGTAACTTCAGGTTAACTCTGAGTTAGAGAGGTAACTTCAGGTTAACTCTGAGTTAGAGAGCTAACTTCAGGTTAACTCTGGGTTAGAGAGGTAACTTCAGGTTAACTCTGAGTTAGAGAGGTAACTTCAGGTTAACTCTGAGTTAGAGAGGTAACTTCAGGTTAACTCTGGGTTAGAGAGGTAACTTCAGGTTAACTCTGGGTTAGAGAGGTAACTTCAGGTTAACTCTGAGTTAGAGAGGTAACTTCAGGTTAACTCTGGGTTAGAGAGGTAACTTCAGGTTCACTCTGAGTTAGAGAGGTAACTTCAGGTTAACTCTGGGTTAGAGAGCTAACTTCAGGTTAACTCTGGGTTAGAGAGGTAACTTCAGGTTAACTCTGGGTTAGAGAGGTAACTTCAGGTTAACTCTGAGTTAGAGAGCTAACTTCAGGTTAACTCTGGGTTAGAGAGCTAACTTCAGGTTAACTCTGGGTTAGAGAGGTAACTTCAGGTTAACTCTGGGTTAGAGAGGTAACTTCAGGTTAACTCTGAGTTAGAGAGGTAACTTCAGGTTAACTCTGGGTTAGAGAGGTAACTTCAGGTTCACTCTGAGTTAGAGAGGTAACTTCAGGTTAACTCTGGGTTAGAGAGCTAACTTCAGGTTAACTCTGGGTTAGAGAGGTAACTTCAGGTTAACTCTGGGTTAGAGAGGTAACTTCAGGTTAACTCTGAGTTAGAGAGCTAACTTCAGGTTAACTCTGGGTTAGAGAGCTAACTTCAGGTTAACTCTGGGTTAGAGAGGTAACTTCAGGTTAACTCTGGGTTAGAGAGGTAACTTCAGGTTAACTCTGAGTTTCCGGTCCTACGACTGGTTCTCTTATTACCGGGGTAGATCTCAATGCTAACTGATGCTGAACACCTAACCTACCCCGGAGCAGGTTCCAGATAAGAAATCAACTCAGTGAAAGCATCGCCTGCTGACCAATCAGAGCTCACCACCTGCTGAGCAATCAGAGCTCAGCGTGTGGAGTTTAAAGCTATCAAGTCATATTACAGGATAAAAGAAATACAGTTTAAACTGCCGTATGCAGGGAAGACGCCGACGTGTCACATGCAAGACACGTTGAGTTGAGGAAACTCTGAGTCAGAGGTAATGAAGGTCAGACGGTGTGTTAGACGGGCCGTGACATCATGAACCTGCTGATGGACGCATTCCAACACTTGCTCTGCTCCAGCTGTGTTCACCTTGCAGCTGCAGCTCTGAGGCTTTGATCCTGATCAAGTGTTCGAGTCATGTTTAAAGTTTAACTTCTTCATGTGTCTGATATTAGAGTTCACTTTTCATTCAGGAAGTATGACGCTGCGCTGTCATTATGCTTTCCATGTTTGTGATTGGTCGAATGTTGCTAGCCCCGCCCCTTTCATGTGAACGCGCACTCAGCCGGACAGAGACACCCTGGCTTGAGTTACCGAGTTGATAACCAGCGTCGTAGGACCGCTTAGCGAGATCTCTTTGTTCGGGTTAGTTAAGATAACTCGGAGATATCCAGGGTCTGTGGAACTGGATTCAGAGTACAGGCCACTGAGGTACTAAATATTATATACATATTATTATTATCTTTATTATCATTATTGGTTCTGCCAGAGCTGCATCAGCGACCTGCTCAGGTACTGGGAGTCATACAACGTTATTATAAATACTATTATTCTCTTTATTATTATTATTATTATTTCATTATTACTTTGTATTGTTTTATTATGCATTTGTTTATTATTATAATGAAAGGTGTGTTCAGGGTCTTCAGTAACTCTGTGTTCTCTGCAGTCACCCTAACCCATCATGTCCAGCAGACAGAGAGCCGCTGTTCAAAGACAAGGTGAGCACTTCTATATTCTATATTCTATATTCTTCACTTATTATGAATTATTCTTTATTTTTATTATGAATTAATTATTCTTTATTATGTATTTATTATGAATTATTCTTTATTTATTAAGAGTTAAGGTCATGAATGGTTCAGTTTCTGACGCTCTGTTTGTCTCAGATCTTCAGAGACGTTTGCTGCCATCGGGAGATCATGGCGCTGAAGGTGTTCTGCCGCAGTGAAGCCAGCGGCTGCCCGGAGCGGCTGAGCCTGCAGCACATCCCCGTGAGAACCTCTCAGACCTGGAGCTCTCCTGGTCCTCAGAGTGCCATGGTTCAATGTCTAGTAATGTGGTTCAGCGGCATTACTGACCGCTGCAGTGCCGCTCGTCCACCGGAGGTTATTCTCCCGTTAGCTAACGGCAGAGGTTATTCTCCCGTTAGCTCACGGCAGAGGTTATTCTCCCGTTAGCTCGCGGCAGAGGTTATTCTCCCGTTAGCTCGCGGCAGAGGTTATTCTCCCGTTAGCTCGCGGCAGAGGTTATTCTCCCGTTAGCTCGCGGCAGAGGTTATTCTCCCGTTAGCTCACGGCAGAGGTTATTCTCCCGTTAGCTCACGGCAGAGGTTATTCTCCCGTTAGCTCACGGCAGAGGTTATTCTCCCGTTAGCTCACGGCAGCGGCCGCTGTAAAGTCACACGAGCCATATCCCCAAGTGAATATGTGTCAGTAAGTGTGTCGTTGCGTTCTTGTTACAACTTGTATTTGCCGTACTCGCCATTCACTGTTATTGCTCAGGTCAATCTCGACCTCTCGATGTAGAGTGAAGTATAGCTTCTTGCCGGGCAGCCGAGTGGGGTCAGCTAAGAACCGGTTCGGTGGAAAAGGGACAACAGATTGTTTGTGTTCACACCTCCAGACACCACAGCAGATTATTCACCTGTCTCTACCTGTCTGTACCTGTCTCTCACCTGTCTCTACCTGTCTCTACCTGTCTCTACCTGTCTCTCACCTGTCTCCCACCTGTCTCTACCTGTCTCTCATCTGTCTCTGACCTGTCTCTCACCTGTCTCTACCTGTCTCTCACCTGTCTCTCATCTGTCTCTGACCTGTCTCTACCTGTCTCCCACCTGTCTCTCACCTGTCTCTATCTGTTTCTCACCTGTCTCTACCTGTCTCTCACCTGTCTCTACCTGTCTCTCACCTGTCTCTACCTGTCTCTCATCTGTCTCTGACCTGTCTCTACCTGTCTCTCACCTGTCTCTACCTGTCTCCCACCTGTCTCTACCTGTCTCTCACCTGTCTCTACCTGTCTCTCCCCTGTCTCTACCTGTCTCATACCTGTCTCCACCTGTCTCCCACCTGTCTCTCACCTGTCTCTACCTGTCTCTACCTGTCTCTCACCTGTCTCTCACCTGTCTTTCACCTGTCTCTGACCTATCTCTACCTGTCTCTACCTGTCTCCCACCTGTCTCTCACCTGTCTCTACCTGTCTCCACCTGTCTCTACCTGTCTCTCACCTGTCTCTACCTGTCTCTACCTGTCTCTCACCTGTCTCTCACCTGTCTCTCACCTGTCTCTCACCTGTCTCCACCTGTCTCTCACCTGTCTCTACCTGTCTCTACCTGTCTCTCACCTGTCTCTACCTGTCTCCACCTGTCTCCACCTGTATCTCACCTGTCTACACCTGTCTCTCACCTGTCTCCACCACCTGTCTCTACCTGTCTCTCACCTGTCTCTACCTGTCTCTCACCTGTCTCTACCTGTCGCTCACCTGTCTCCACCTGTCTCTCACCTGTCTCTAGCTGTCTCTCACCTGTCTCTACCTGTCTCCACCTGTCTCTCACCTGTCTCCACCTGTCTCCACCTGTCTCTCACCTGTCTCTCACCTGTCTCCACCACCTGTCTCCACCTGTCTCTCACCTGTCTCCACCTGTCTCTCACCTGTCTCTACCTGTCTCTCACCTGTCTCTACCTGTCTATCACCTGTCTCCACCTGTCTCTCACCTGTCTCCACCTGTCTCTCACTGTCTCCACCTGTCTCTACCTGTCTCTCACCTGTCTCCACCTGTCTCTCACCTGTCTCCACCACCTGTCTCTCACCTGTCTCCACCTGTCTTCACCTGTCTCTACCTGTCTCCCACCTGTCTCCACCTGTCGCTCACCTGTCTCCACCTGTCTCTCACCTGTCTCCACCTGTCTCTCACCTGTCTCCACCACCTGTCTCTACCTGTCTTCACCTGTCTCCCACCTGTCTCCACCTGTCTCTCACCTGTCTCCACCTGTCTCCACCTGTCTCTCACCTGTCTCCACCACCTGTCTCTACCTGTCTCCACCTGTCTCCACCTGTCGCTCACCTGTCTCCACCTGTCTCCACCACCTGTCTCTACCTGTCTCTACCTGTCTCTCACCTGTCTCCACCTGTCTCTCACCTGTCTCTCACCTGTCTCCACCTGTCTCTCACCTGTCTCCACCTGTCTCCACCTGTCTCCACCTGTCTCCACCTGTCTCCCACCTGTCTCTCACCTGTCTCTACCTGTCTCCCACCTGTCTCCACCTGTCTCTCACCTGTCTCCACCTGTCTCCACCTGTCTCCCACCTGTCTCCACCTGTCTCTACCTGTCTCCACCTGTCTCTCACCTGTCTCCACCTGTCTCTACCTGTCTCTCACCTGTCTCTACCTGTCTCTCACCTGTCTCCACCTGTCTCTCACCTGTCTCCACCTGTCTCTACCTGTCTCCCACCTGTCTCCACCTGTCTCCCACCTGTCTCCACCTGTCTCCCACCTGTCTCTACCTGTCTCCACCTGTCTCCACCTGTCTCCCACCTGTCTCCACCTGTCTCTCACCTGTCTCCACCTGTCTCCCACCTGTCTCCACCTGTCTCCCACCTGTCTCCACCTGTCTCCACCTGTCTCCACCTGTCTCCACCTGTCTCTCACCTGTCTCCACCTGTCTCCCACCTGTCTCCACCTGTCTCCCACCTGTCTCCACCTGTCTCCACCTGTCTCTCACCTGTCTCCACCTGTCTCCCTCTCAGGAGCACCTGACGGTGTGTCTCTTCTTCGAGGTCCCCTGTCCTCTGGGCCAGTGCAAGGAGAGGATGATGAGGAAGGAGATCCCCGACCACCTGAGCTGGAAGTGTAAACACAGAGAGACCAGCTGTGAGTTCTGCAGCAGCAAGATGCCTCTGACGGAGCTGCAGGTACCAGTCTGTCTGTCACCTGTCTGTCTGTCACCTGTCTGTCTGTCACCTGTCTGTCTCTCACCTGTCTGTCTGCCACCTGTCTGTCTGTCACCTGTCTGTCACCTGTCTGTCACCTGTCTGTCTGTCACCTGTCTGTCTCTCACCTGTCTGTCTGTCACCTACCTGTCACCTGTCTGTCTGTCACCTGTCTGTCTGTCACCTACCTGTCACCTGTCACCTACCTGTCACCTGTCTGTCTGCCACCTGTCTGTCTCTCACCTGTCTGTCTGTCACCTGTCTGTCTGTCACCAGTCTGTCACCTGTCTGTCTGTCACCTGTCTGTCTGTCACCTGTCTGTCTGTCACCTGTCTGTCTGTAACCTGTCTGTCTGTAACCTGTCTGTCTGTAACCTGTCTGTCACCTGTCTGTCTGTCACCTGTCTGTCTGTCACCTGTCTGTCACCTGTCTGTCACCTGTCTGTCACCTGTCTGTCTGTAACCTGTCTGTCACCTGTCTGTCTGTCACCTGTCTGTTTGTCACCTGTCTGTCTGTCACCTGTCTGTCTGTAACCTGTCTGTCTGTCATCTGTCTGTCTGTCACCTTTCTGTCACCTGTCTGTCTGTAACCTGTATGTCACCTGTCTGTCTGTCACCTGTCTGTCTGTAATCTGTCTGTTACTAACCTGTCAGTCACCTGTCTGTCTGTAACCTGTATGTCACCTGTCAGTCACCTGTCTGTCAGTCACCTGTCTGTCTGTCACCTGTCTGTCTGTCACCTGTCTGTCTGTAATCTGTCTGTTACTAACCTGTCAGTCACCTGTCTGTCTGTCACCTGTCTGTCTCTCACCTGTCTGTCACCTGTCTGGAACATGTCTGTCTGTCACCTGTCTGTCTGTCACCTGTCTGTCTGTCACCTGTCCGTCACCTGTCTGTCTGTCACCTGTCTGGAACCTGTCTGTCACATGTCTGTCTGTCACCTGTCTGTCACCTGTCTGTCTGTAACCTGTCTGTCCGTCACCTGTCTGTCACCTGTCTGTCTGTAACCTGTCTGTCCGTCACCTGTCTGTCTGTCACCTGTCTGTAACCTGTCTGTCACATGTCTGTCTGTCACCTGTCTGTCTGTAACCTGTCTGTCCGTCACCTGTCTGTCACCTGTCTGTCTGTCACCTGTCTGTCTGTAACCTGTCTGTCCGGCACCTGTCTGTCTGTCACCTGTTTGTCTGTAACCTGTCTGTCTGTCACCTGTCTGTCACCTGTCTGTCTGTCACCTGTCTGTCTGTAACCTGTCTGTCCGTCACCTGTCTGTCTGTCACCTGTCTGTCACATGTCTGTCTGTCACCTGTCTGTCTGTCACCTGTCTGTCTGTCACCTGTCTGTCCGTCACCTGTCTGGAACCTGTCTGTCACCTGTCTGTCTGTCACCTGTCTGTCTGTCACCTGTCTGTCTGTAACCTGTCTGTCTGTCACCTGTCTGTCACCTGTCTGTCTGTCACCTGTCTGTCACCTGTCTGTCACCTGTCTGTCTGTAACCTGTCTGTCTGTAACCTGTCTGTCTGTCACCTGTCTGTCTGTCACCTGTCTGGAACCTGTCTGTCACATGTCTGTCTGTCACCTGTCTGTCTGTCACCTGTCTGTTACTAACCTGTCTGTCTGACGGAGCCGTCTGGTTCTGATGGTGATAATAAACGTCTTGTCTGCAGAAACACAAGGAGACGGTGTGTCCGGCGTTCCTGGTTCCGTGTCCGAACCTCTGCTCGTTATCCGCCCTGCCCCGCAGCGAGGTACTGACCCGGTTCTCCTCCATCAGTACTGAGGATCTGTTTTACTGCTGATGGTTCTGATTGATGGTTCTGAATGATGGTACTGATCGTTCTGAATGATGGCACTGAAGGTTCTGATGATGGTTCTGGATGATATTACTGAATGATGGTACTGAAGGTTCTGATGATGGTTTTGAAAGTTCTGATTGATGTTTTTTGTGTTCAGCTGTCCAGTCACCAGCACGACTGTCCCAAAGCTCAGGTCAGCTGCCAGTTCCTGCGTTATGGCTGTAGCTTCAAGGTAACTGTCCCGCCTCCAGAGGTTCTGTAACCCAGAACCACACACCTCACTGTAACCCAGAACCACACACCTCACTGTAACCCAGAACCACACACCTCACTGTAACCCAGAACCACACACCTCACTGTAATCCAGAACCACACACCTCACTGTAACCCAGAACCACACACCTCACTGTAACCCAGAACCACACACCTCACTGTAATCCAGAACCACACACCTCACTGTAACCCAGAACCACACACCTCACTGTAACCCAGAACCACACACCTCACTGTAACCCAGAACCACACACCTCACTGTGACCCAGAACCACACACCTCACTGTAACCCAGAACCACACACCTCACTGTGACCCAGAACCACACACCTCACTGTAACCCAGAACCACACACCTCACTGTAACCCAGAACCACACACACACACACACACACTGCAGAGTCAATGTGTTCCCTGTGTTTCCGGGTAGACCCCTGCAGAGTCAATGTGTTCCCTGTGTTTCCGGGTAGACCCCTGCAGAGTCAATGTGTTCTCTGTGTTTCAGGGTAGACCCCTGCAGAGTCAATGTGTACTCTGTGTTTCAGGGTAGACCCCTGCAGAGTCAATGTGTTCCCCGTGTTTCCGGGTAGACCCCTGCAGAGTCAATGTGTTCCCCGTGTTTCCGGGTAGACCCCTGCAGAGTCAATGTGTTCCCCGTGTTTCAGGGTAGACCCCTGCAGAGTCAATGTGTTCTCTGTGTTTCCGGGTAGACCCCTGCAGAGTCAATGTGTTCTCTGTGTTTCAGGGTAGACCCTTGCAGAGTCAATGTGTTCCCCGTGTTTCCGGGTAGACCCCTGCAGAGTCAATGTGTTCCCCGTGTTTCAGGGTAGACCCCTGCAGAGTCAATGTGTTCCCCGTGTTTCCGGGTAGACCCCTGCAGAGTCAATGTGTTCCCCGTGTTTCAGGGTAGACCCCTGCAGAGTCAATGTGTTTCCGGGTAGACCCCTGCAGAGTCAATGTGTTCCCCGTGTTTCCGGGTAGACCCCTGCAGAGTCAATGTGTTCCCCGTGTTTCCGGGTAGACCCCTGCAGAGTCAATGTGTTCCCCGTGTTTCCGGGTAGACCCCTGCAGAGTCAATGTGTTCCCCGTGTTTCCGGGTAGACCCCTGCAGAGTCAATGTGTACTCTGTGTTTCAGGGTAGACCCCTCCAAAGTTAATGTGTTCCCCGTGTTTCCGGGTAGACCCCTGCAGAGTCAATGTGTACTCTGTGTTTCAGGGTAGACCCCTCCAAAGTTAATGTGTTCCCCGTGTTTCAGGGTTTGAACCAGGACCTGAGGCAGCACGAGTCCAGCTCTGCAGCCGAACACCTGAGGATGATGGCCAGCAGGAACTCAGCGTTAGAGAACAAGGTACCTTTATCCGAGGTCTGAGGAACCCACATCAGAGAGACTGAGTTTACCTGACCGCTATTCTGTCTCCAGGTGGAGGACATTAAAGGGGATCTGCTGGAGAGGTACAAGGTGCTTCCTGCTCTCAGCAGTCGGCTGTCAGAGCTGGAGAAGCAGCAGGACGAGCTGCGAGAGAAGAACCGGCAGATGGAGCAGAAGCTGGCAACCATGCAGGTCACTCTTAGTCATATATTTGTATCTGATTTAAAATGACCGCTGTAATGGGAATCAAAGACTGGGTGTGAACCATCATGACCATCATCATCACTTCCTGTCTGTTGGTTCTCACACTCTCTCCTCCTTTAGAAACTGATGAGTTCTCACTCAGAGAAGCTTCTGGAGGTGGAGCTAGAGCTGCGTTCTTTTCGGGTTCTCAGAGAGGAAGTGGAGAACATCAGAGGAACCCTGGAGAACGTCCGGACAAGACTGAACGCTCTGGAACAAGGAGGACGCAGCGGGACTGGATCCACAACACACACTCTGGGTGAGAACACACACACTGGGTGAGAACACACACTCAGGGTGAGAACACACACTGGGTGACAACACACACACTGGGTGAGAACACACACACTGGGTGAGAACACACACTCAGGGTGAGAACACACACACTGGGTGACAACACACACTCTGGGTGAGAACACACACACTGGGTCACAACACACACTCTGGGTGAGAACACCCACTCTGGGGACTATTAATGGGGGCTATTAATCCATATTGTTCGAAAGATCATGAATACCGAATGAGAGGAGAAGGGAACATGTTGGGTTTTTTAATTGTAATGGAGAATTGTTACAAAATCTGGAGACTAGTTCACATGTCTGGGTACTTGTGCCAAAAGTCTGAGGACTACTCAAAAAGTTTGGTACAAACTCTTGGGACTAATCTCAGAAGTCTGGACACTAGTTCCAAAGGTCTTGGCACTAGTTCCAAAGGTCTGGGCACTAGTTCCAAAGGTCTGGGCACTAGTTCCAAAGGTCTGGGCACTATTTCCAAAGGTCTATTCACTAGTTCCAAAGGTCTGGGCACTAGTTCCAAAGGTCTGGGCACTAGTTCCAAAGGTCTATTCACTAGTTCCAAAGGTCTGGGCACTAGTTCCAAAGGTCTGGGCACTAGTTCCAAAGGTCTAGGCACTAGTTCCAAAGGTCCGGGAACTAGTTCCAAAGGTCTGGGCACTAGTTCCAAAGGTCTGGGCACTAGTTCCAAAGGTCTGGGCACTAGTTCCAAAGGTCTAGGCACTAGTTCCGGGCACTAGTTCCAAAGGTCTGGGCACTAGTTCCAAAGGCCTAGGCACTAGTTCCAAAGGTCTGGGCACTAGTTCCAAAGGTCTAGGAACTAGTTCCAAAGGTCTGGGCACTAGTTCCAAAGGTCTGGGCACTAGTTCCAAAGGTCTATTCACTAGTTCCAAAGGTCTGGGCACTAGTTCCAAAGGTCTGGGCACTAGTTCCAAAGGTCTGGGCACTAGTTCCAAAGGTCCGGGAACTAGTTCCAAAGGTCTGGGCACTAGTTCCAAAGGTCTAGGCACTAGTTCCAAAGGTCCGGGCACTAGTTCCAAAGGTCCGGGCACTAGTTCCGGGCACTAGTTCCAAAGGTCTGGGCACTAGTTCCAAAGGCCTAGGCACTAGTTCCAAAGGTCTGGGCACTAGTTCCAAAGGTCTAGGCACTAGTTCCAAAGGCCTGGGCACTAGTTCCAAAGGTCTGGGCACTAGTTCCAAAGGTCTAGGCACTAGTTCCAAAGGTCTGGGCTCTAGTTCCAAAGGTCTGGGCACTAGTTCCAAAGGTCTAGGAACTAGTTCCAAAGGTCCGGGCACTAGTTCCGGGCACTAGTTCCAAAGGTTTGGGCACTAGTTCCAAAGGTCTAGGCACTAGTTCCAAAGGTCTGGGCACTAGTTCCAAAGGTCTAGGCACTAGTTCCAAAGGTCTGGGCACTAGTTCCAAAGGTCTGGGCACTAGTTCCAAAGGTCTAGGCACTAGTTCCAAAGGTCCAGTTCCAAAGGGCACTAGTTCCAAAGGTCTGGGCACTAGTTCCAAAGGTCCGGGAACTAGTTCCAAAGGTCTGGGCACTAGTTCCAAAGGTCTAGCCACTAGTTCCAAAGGTCTGGGCACTAGTTCCTAAGGTCTGGGCACTGGTTCCAAAGGTCTAGGCACTAGTTCCAAAGGTCTGGGCACTAGTTCCAAAGGTCTGGGCACTATTTCCAAAGGTCTATTCACTAGTTCCAAAGGTCTGGGCACTAGTTCCAAAGGTCTAGGAACTAGTTCCAAAGGTCTGGGCACTAGTTCCAAAGGTCCGGGAACTAGTTCCAAAGGTCTGGGCACTAGTTCCAAAGGTCTATTCACTAGTTCCAAAGGTCTGGGCACTAGTTCCAAAGGTCCGGGCACTAGTTCCAAAGGTCCGGGCACTAGTTCCAAAGGTCCGGGCACTAGTTCCAAAGGTCCGGGCACTAGTTCCAAAGGTCCGGGCACTAGTTCCAAAGGTCCGGGCACTAGTTCCAAAGGTCCGGGCACTAGTTCCAAAGGTCCGGGCACTAGTTCCAAAGGTCCGGGCACTAGTTCCAAAGGTCTAGGCACTAGTTCCAAAGGTCTGGGCACTAGTTCCAAAGGTCTAGGCACTAGTTCCAAAGGCCTGGGCACTAGTTCCAAAGGTCTGGGCACTAGTTCCAAAGGTCTGGGCACTAGTTCCAAAGGTCTAGGCACTAGTTCCAAAGGTCTGGGCACTAGTTCCAAAGGTCTATTCACTAGTTCCAAAGGTCTGGGCACTAGTTCCAAAGGTCTAGGAACTAGTTCCAAAGGTCTAGGAACTAGTTCCAAAGGTCTAGGCACTAGTTCCAAAGGCCTGGGCACTAGTTCCAAAGGTCTAGGCACTAGTTCCAAAGGTCTGGGCACTAGTTCCAAAGGTCTGGGCACTAGTTCCAAAGGTCTGGGCACTAGTTCCAAAGGTCTAGGCACTAGTTCCAAAGGTCCGGGAACTAGTTCCAAAGGTCTGGGCACTAGTTCCAAAGGTCTGGGCACTAGTTCCAAAGGTCTGGGCACTAGTTCCAAAGGCCTAGGCACTAGTTCCGGGCACTAGTTCCAAAGGTCTGGGCACTAGTTCCAAAGGTCTAGGAACTAGTTCCAAAGGTCTGGGCACTAGTTCCAAAGGTCTGGGCACTAGTTCCAAAGGTCTATTCACTAGTTCCAAAGGTCTGGGCACTAGTTCCAAAGGTCTGGGCACTAGTTCCAAAGGTCTGGGCACTAGTTCCAAAGGTCCGGGAACTAGTTCCAAAGGTCTGGGCACTAGTTCCAAAGGTCTAGGCACTAGTTCCAAAGGTCTAGGCACTAGTTCCAAAGGTCTAGGCACTAGTTCCAAAGGTCCGGGCACTAGTTCCAAAGGTCCGGGCACTAGTTCCGGGCACTAGTTCCAAAGGTCTGGGCACTAGTTCCAAAGGTCTGGGCACTAGTTCCAAAGGTCTAGGAACTAGTTCCAAAGGCCTGGGCACTAGTTCCAAAGGTCTGGGCACTAGTTCCAAAGGTCTAGGCACTAGTTCCAAAGGTCTGGGCTCTAGTTCCAAAGGTCTGGGCACTAGTTCCAAAGGTCTAGGAACTAGTTCCAAAGGTCCGGGCACTAGTTCCGGGCACTAGTTCCAAAGGTCTGGGCACTAGTTCCAAAGGTCTAGGCACTAGTTCCAAAGGTCTGGGCACTAGTTCCAAAGGTCTGGGCACTATTTCCAAAGGTCTATTCACTAGTTCCAAAGGTCTGGGCACTAGTTCCAAAGGTCTAGGAACTAGTTCCAAAGGTCCGGGCACTAGTTCCGGGCACTAGTTCCAAAGGTCTGGGCACTAGTTCCAAAGGTCTAGGCACTAGTTCCAAAGGTCTGGGCACTAGTTCCAAAGGTCTAGGCACTAGTTCCAAAGGTCTGGGCACTAGTTCCAAAGGTCTGGGCACTAGTTCCAAAGGTCTAGGCACTAGTTCCAAAGGTCTGGGCACTAGTTCCAAAGGTCCGGGAACTAGTTCCAAAGGTCTGGGCACTAGTTCCAAAGGTCTAGACACTAGTTCCAAAGGTCTGGGCACTAGTTCCTAAGGTCTGGGCACTAGTTCCAAAGGTCTAGGCACTAGTTCCAAAGGTCTGGGCACTAGTTCCAAAGGTCTGGGCACTATTTCCAAAGGTCTATTCACTAGTTCCAAAGGTCTGGGCACTAGTTCCAAAGGACTAGGAACTAGTTCCAAAGGTCTAGGAACTAGTTCCAAAGGTCTGGGCACTAGTTCCAAAGGTCCGGGCACTAGTTCCAAAGGTCTGGGCACTAGTTCCTAAGGTCTGGGCACTAGTTCCAAAGGTCTAGGCACTAGTTCCAAAGGTCTGGGCACTAGTTCCAAAGGTCTGGGCACTAGTTCCAAAGGTCTGGGCACTATTTCCAAAGGTCTATTCACTAGTTCCAAAGGTCTGGGCACTAGTTCCAAAGGTCTAGGAACTAGTTCCAAAGGTCTAGGAACTAGTTCCAAAGGTCTGGGCACTAGTTCCAAAGGTCCGGGAACTAGTTCCAAAGGTCTGGGCACTAGTTCCAAAGGTCTATTCACTAGTTCCAAAGGTCTGGGCACTAGTTCCAAAGGTCTGGGCACTAGTTCTAAAGGTCTAGGCACTAGTTCCAAAGGTCCGGGCACTAGTTCCAAAGGCCTGGGCACTAGTTCCAAAGGTCTAGGCACTAGTTCCAAAGGTCTGGGCACTAGTTCCAAAGGTCTGGGCACTAGTTCCAAAGGTCTAGGCACTAGTTCCAAAGGTCTGGGCACTAGTTCCAAAGGTCCGGGCACTAGTTCCAAAGGTCTGGGCACTAGTTCCAAAGGTCTAGGCACTAGTTCCAAAGGTCTGGGCACTAGTTCCAAAGGTCTAGGCACTAGTTCCAAAGGTCTGGGCACTAGTTCCAAAGGTCTATTAACTAGTTCCAAAGGTCTGGGCACTAGTTCCAAAGGTCTAGGAACTAGTTCCAAAGGTCTAGGAACTAGTTCCAAAGGTCTAGGCACTAGTTCCAAAGGCCTGGGCACTAGTTCCAAAGGTCTAGGCACTAGTTCCAAAGGTCTGGGCACTAGTTCCAAAGGTCTGGGCACTAGTTCCAAAGGTCTAGGCACTAGTTCCAAAGGTCTGGGCACTAGTTCCAAAGGTCTAGGCACGAGTGTGAGGGTCTGAGGACAGAGGGTCTGAGGACAGAGGGTCTAAGGACAGAGGGTCTGAGGACAGAGGGTCTGAAGACAGAGGGTCTGAGGACAGAGGGTGTCGTATTGTCATACTGATATTCTGTACACACTGTGAAGTCCACTGAGACAAATGTAACATTTGTGATATTGGGCTATAAATAAACATTGATTGATTGATTGAGTTCCAAAAGTCTGGGCACTAGTTGTAGAAGACCTGAGTCTAAGCTACTATATGTTTACATAATTAATGTCCTCCTCTGTGCAGCGTCCCTGGAGACACAGCTGAATCGCCATGACGACATGCTGAGCGTTCATGATGTCCGGTTGGCTGACATGGATCTCCGGTTCCAGGTTCTTGAGACGGCCAGTTATAACGGGACTCTGATCTGGAAGATCCGCGACTACAAGAGACGGAAACAGGAAGCGGTGGCAGCGAAGACGCTGTCTCTGTACTCGCAGCCGTTCTACACCGGGTACTTCGGGTACAAGATGTGCGCCCGGGTGTACCTGAACGGGGACGGCATGGGGAAGGGGACGCACCTGTCGCTGTTCTTTGTGGTGATGAGGGGCGAGTACGACGCTCTGCTGCCCTGGCCCTTCAAGCAGAAGGTACTGACAACTGACCCTCTGCTGACCCCCTGCTGACCCCCTACTGACTCCCTGCTGACCCCCTGCTGACCCCCTGCTGACCCCCTGCTGACCCTCTACTGACCCCCTGCTGACCCCCTACTGACTCCCTGCTGACCCCCTGCTGACCCCCTGCTGACCCCCTACTGACCCCCTGCTGACCCTCTACTGACCCCCTACTGACCCTCTACTGACCCTCTGCTGACCCCCTACTGACCCCCTACTGACCCCCTGCTGACCCTCTACTGACCCTCTGCTGACCCCCTGCTGACCCTCTACTGACCCTCTACTGACCCTCTGCTGACCCCCTGCTGACCCCCTACTGACCCCCTGCTGACCCCTACTGACCCCCTGCTGACCCTCTACTGACCCCCTGCTGACCCCCTGCTGACCCCCTGCTGACCCCCTGCTGACCCCCTGCTGACCCTCTGCTGACCCCCTGCTGACCCCGTCTGTCTCTCACCTGTCTGCAGGTGACCCTGATGCTGATGGACCAGGGTCCAGCCAGGAAGCACCTGGGCGATGCCTTCAAGCCGGACCCCAACAGCAGCAGCTTCAGGCGTCCGGCAGCAGAGATGAACATTGCGTCCGGATGTCCTCTGTTTGTGTCTCAGAGCGTCCTGGAGACAGGCAGCTACATCAAAGACGACACCATCTTCATCAAGGTGAGACAGACAGACACCATCTTCATCACGGTGAGACAGACAGACAGCGTCTTCATCACGGTGAGACAGACAGACAGCGTCTTCATCACGGTGAGACAGACAGACAGCGTCTTCATCACGGTGAGACAGACACAGCCGTTCTGCCTGCAGTGGATCTGTTGGTCCTGCAGGGGGCGACACCATGCTCTGTCTCTAATGAAAGCCTTTGTTGTTTGCTGGACGCAGGTTACCGTGGATACCTCTGACCTCCCTGACCCGTGACCATGTGACCTTGCTGGTCTGAGATCAGCTGACCTGTTCACCCAGTAGAGCAAAGGATCATGGGAAGGATCAGAGATGATGGAGCAGGCTCGTCGCCGACAGAAGGGAAGAAGAAGAGCCGGACAGGAAGCAGCCAATCAGGGAGGACTTTACAGAGACCAGAAGGCAGGTCTGATGGACCTGGGCTGATGGACTACAGGTCTTATTCTGATTGGCTGATGGACTACAGAAGTGTGTGTGTGTCTGTGTGTGTGTGTGTGTGTGTGTGTGTGAATGGATCAGTGTTGCTATGACAACACCATGGTGATATCACCAGAGCCAACATGGCCGCCGGACGTTGTTGCTGCTCGTTACTGATGCCGTGCATCAAGCTTTACTTCCTGTTTATTACCTGTTTACCAAGGCATGCTGGGAAATCCTCTGCAGCCACAGAGGAGCTCTGAAAACCAGAAGAGAAACGTTTCCATTGCAAGATACCAGTGAAGATGATGGGGCTCTTCCCGCTCACTGGCAGGAAACCAGCTCTCTGTTGGTGGTGTGGACACCCACCAGCTCCCAGTATGAGCTCCCAGTATGAGCTCCCAGTATGATAGTATGAGGTCCCAGTATGATAGTACGAAGTCCCAGTATGAGGTCCCAGTATGATAGTACGAGGTCCCAGTATGATAGTATGAGGTCCCAGTATGATAGTACGAGGTCCCAGTATGAGGTCCCGGTATGATAGTACGAGGTCCCAGTATGATAGTATGAGGTCCCAGTATGATAGTATGAGCTCCCAGTATGAGGTCCGAGTATGATATGAGGTCCCAGTATGAAATGAGGTCCCAATATGATGGTATGAGGTCCCAGTATGATAGTATGAGGTCCCAGTATGATAGTATGAGGTCCCAGTATGATTCCCAGTATGAGGTCCCAGTATGATAGTATGAGGTCCCAGTATGAGGTCCCAGTATGATTCCCAGTATGAGGTCCCAGTATGATTCCCAGTATGAGGTCCCCGTATGATTCTCAGTATGAGGTCCCAGTATGATTCCCATATGAGGTCCCAGTATGAGGTTCCAGTATGATTCCCAGTATGAGGTCCCAGTATGATACCCAGTATGATTCCCAGTATGAGGTCCCATTATGATTCCCAGTATGAGGTCCCAGTATGATTCCCAGTATGATTCCCAGTATAAGGTCCCAGTATGAGGTCCCAGTATGAGGTCCCAGTATGAGCTCCCAGTATGAGGTCCCAGTATGATTCCCAGTATGAGGTCCCAGTATGAAGTCCCAGTATGATTCCCAGTATGAGGTCCTAGTATGATAGTATGATTCCCAGTATGAGGTCCCAGTATGATTCTCAGTATGAGGTCCCAGTGTGAGGTCCCAGTATGAGGTCCCAGTATGATTCCCAGTATGATTCCCAGTATGAGGTCCCAGTATGATTCCCAGTATGAGATCCCAGTATGATTCCCAGTATGAGGTCCCAGTGTGAGGTCCCAGTATGATTCCCAGTATGAGGTCCCAGTATGATTCCCAGTATGAGATCCCAGTGTGAGGTCCCAGTGTGAGGTCCCAGTATGAGGTTCCAGTATGATTCCCAGTATGATTCCCAGTATGAGGTCCCAGTATGAGCTCCCAGTATGATTCCCAGTATGAGGTCCCAGTATGATTCCCAGTATGAGGTCCCAGTATGAGGTCCCAGTATGATTCCCAGTATGATTCCCAGTATGAGGTCCCAGTATGATTCCCAGTATGTGATCCCAGTATGATTCCCAGTATGAGGTCCCAGTGTGAGGTCCCAGTATGATTCCCAGTATGAGGTCCCAGTATGATTCCCAGTATGAGGTCCCAGTGTGAGGTCCCAGTATGATTCCCAGTATGAGGTCCCAGTATGATTCCCAGTATGAGATCCCAGTGTGAGGTCCCAGTGTGAGGTCCCAGTATGAGGTCCCAGTATGATTCCCAGTATGAGGTCCCAGTATGATTCCCAGTATGATTCCCAGTATGATTCCCAGTATGAGGTCCCAGTATGATTCCCAGTATGATTCCCAGTATGAGGTCCCAGTATGATTCCCAGTATGATTCCCAGTATGAGGTCCCAGTATGAGCTCCTCTGTGGCTCAGGTTCCTTCTGGTTATTTCATTCTTTGCACAGTTTAAATGTTTAAGTGTGAAATTAAAATTGTAAACAAAACAAATCTGTTTTTTTGAGTATCAGTAACGAAACATTCAAATGAACATCCTACATCTTTGATCCTTAGTACAAATATATGTATTATATATATATATATATATATAATACATTATATGACTAATTACTTCATAGTTCGGTGTTATCCGTTGAGCTGCTCCAGGCCTCAGCGCCTGAAGGACGCTCCCAGAACAAAGGCACGATGAACCTGTGCGTTCAGAATCAATATAGATGTTTTTATTTTAAAGTCAATTCAGATTGAACACGGTACAAAACTGTAAATGATGGTGTCCGTCCGAAAGACATGTTGAACTAATAGTGAAACTACCCTTGGATGACGGGAAGGAAGACTGAAAGCTTTAGGAGTCCCAAGTACAGCGTACACTAAGCACCCTGTATCAAGACCGACGCAGAACAAGTGACCTTTGACCTTCTTAGAGAGGTTAGCAAAGAAACCTCTTTGCTGGATGTTCCTTATCTCTGGCGTCATGTGACATCTCTCTCTGACCGGTGGAGCCAATAGAATCCAAGGGGAATCTCCCCACACACACATGGCAAAACGAAAAGGTGGGGGCTTCGCGCACACAGCTTTGCTCCAGAGTGAAGCTGTCTCTAGGTCTGACATCTCAAAACCGAAAAGCAGATGTATTACTTATGGATCATCAGAACGTTTCAAAGGGGACACGGACGCATTGGATTAACCTATGGACGAACTTCAGCAGCGGTTTTTATCGTTTTAATGCCATTGAAGTTTTGACCAGACAAAGACGAAGGTAAGCCATGTTAGCGTTGTGGGCTACCTAGCGCCACATGTTTTGATGTTTTTGTTGATAACGTCGAGTTTGTATCTTTCAGTGTTGAAGTGGGCACCGTTAGATTCTGTGTCTCCTTGCGATCGTAGACGATGTGTTGGATGTGCAGCTAGGATAAGTAATAAGGGAGCTAGGAGTGATTATCGGTGCACTAAGAGGTTAGCATTTTTCGCTCGGGTCATTTAGATGCTTCTTATGAGACTTGTGTTTCGGTAAAAATGGTTTGTGTCGTCAGTTGGCCGAGATTATTCCCGTTAATCTGGGAGAACACATTCATAGGTCCTTAAATATTAAGATCCCCGGAGACACAGTGTCGTGAGAAAGAAAACAAGGGGAGGCTACCCGCCGGCGGGACCTGGGGCTTAACAGGTCCCATGTCATGCTTCTCTGGTTCTGACCCGTCCCCTGTGGTTCTGGTTCTGACCCGTCCCCTGGTGTTCTGGAGCTTCTGACCCGTCCCCTGGTGTTCTGGTTCTGACCCGTCCCCTGGTGTTCTGTAGCTCCTGACCCGTCCCCTTGTGTTCTGTAGCTTCTGACCCGTCCCCTGGTGTTCTGGAGCTTCTGACCCGTCCCCTGGTGTTCTGTAGCTTCTGACCCGTCCCCTTGTGTTCTGAAGCTTCTGACCCGTCCCCTGGTGTTCTGTAGCTTCTGACCCGTCCCCTTGTGTTCTGTAGCTTCTGACCCGTCCCCTGGTGTTCTGAAGCTTCTGACCCGTCCCCTGGTGTTCTGGAGCTTCTGACCCGTCCCCTGGTGTTCTGGAGCTTCTGACCCGTCCCCTGGTGTTCTGGAGCTTCTGACCCGTCCCCTTGTGTTCTGTAGCTTCTGACCCGTCCCCTGGTGTTCTGAAGCTTCTGACCCGTCCCCTGGTGTTCTGTAGCTTCTGACCCGTCCCCTTGTGTTCTGTAGCTTCTGACCCGTCCCCTGGTGTTCTGTAGCTTCTGACCCGTCCCCTGGTGGTCTGTAGCTTCTGACCCGTCCCCTGGTGGTCTGTAGCTTCTGACCCGTCCCCTTGTGTTCTGGAGCTTCTGACCCGTCCCCTGGTGTTCTGTAGCTTCTGACCCGTCCCCTTGTGTTCTGTAGCTTCTGACCCGTCCCCTGGTGTTCTGTAGCTTCTGACCCGTCCCCTGGTGTTCTGTAGCTTCTGACCCGTCCCCTGGTGTTCTGTAGCTTCTGACCCGTCCCCTGGTGTTCTGTAGCTTCTGACCCGTCCCCTGGTGTTCTGAAGCTTCTGACCCAGTCCCCTGGTGTTCTGAAGCTTCTGACCCGTCCCCTGGTGTTCTGTAGCTTCTGACCCGTCCCCTGGTGTTCTGTAGCTTCTGACCCGTCCCCTGGTGTTCTGTAGCTTCTGACCCGTCCCCTGGTGTTCTGTAGCTTCTGACCCGTCCCCTGGTGTTCTGGAGCTTCTGACCCGTCCCCTGGTGTTCTGGAGCTTCTGACCCGTCCCCTGGTGTTCTGAAGCTTCTGACCCGTCCCCTGGTGTTCTGTAGCTTCTGACCCGTCCCCTGGTGTTCTGGAGCTTCTGACCCGTCCCCTTGTGTTCTGGAGCTTCTGACCCGTCCCCTTCTGTTCTGGAGCTTCTGACCCGTCCCCTGGTGTTCTGTAGCTTCTGACTCGTCCCCTGGTGTTCTGTAGCTTCTGACCCGTCCCCTGGTGTTCTGGAGCTTCTGACCCGTCCCCTGGTGTTCTGAAGCTTCTGACCCGTCCCCTTGTGTTCTGGAGCTTCTGACCCTGTCCCCTGGTGTTCTGTAGCTTCTGACCCGTCCCCTGGTGTTCTGGTTCTGACCCGTCCCCTGGTGTTCTGAAGCTTCTGACCCGTCCCCTGGTGTTCTGTAGCTTCTCACCCGTCCCCTGGTGTTCTGAAGCTTCTGACCCGTCCCCTGGTGTTCTGGTTCTGACCCGTCCCCTGGTGTTCTGAAGCTTCTGACCCGTCCCCTGGTGTTCTGAAGCTTCTGACCCGTCCCCTTGTGTTCTGGAGCTTCTGACCCGTCCCCTGGTGTTCTGGTTCTGACCCGTCCCCTGGTGTTCTGTAGCTTCTGACCCGTCCCCTGGTGTTCTGGAGCTTCTGACCCGTCCCCTGGTGTTCTGTAGCTTCTGACCCGTCCCCTGGTGTTCTGGAGCTTCTGACCCGTCCCCTGGTGTTCTGTAGCTTCTGACCCGTCCCCTGGTGTTCTGTAGCTTCTGACCCGTCCCCTGGTGTTCTGTAGCTTCTGACCCGTCCCCTGGTGTTCTGAAGCTTCTGACCCGTCCCCTTGTGTTCTGTAGTTTCTGACCCGTCCCCTGGTGGTCTGTAGCTTCTCACCCGTCCCCTGGTGTTCTGAAGCTTCTGACCCGTCCCCTGGTGTTCTGGAGCTTCTGACCCGTCCCCTGGTGTTCTGAAGCTTCTGACCCGTCCCCTTGTGTTCTGTAGCTTCTGACCCGTCCCCTTGTGTTCTGTAGCTTCTGACCCGTCCCCTGGTGTTCTGGAGCTTCTGACCCGTCCCCTGGTGTTCTGTAGCTTCTGACCTGTCCCCTGGTGTTCTGGAGCTTCTGACCCGTCCCCTGGTGTTCTGAAGCTTCTGACCCGTCCCCTGGTGTTCTGAAGCTTCTGACCCGTCCCCTTGTGTTCTGGAGCTTCTGACCCGTCCCCTGGTGTTCTGTAGCTTCTGACCCGTCCCCTGGTGTTCTGGTTCTGACCCGTCCCCTGGTGTTCTGTAGCTTCTGACCCGTCCCCTGGTGTTCTGGAGCTTCTGACCCGTCCCCTGGTGTTCTGTAGCTTCTGACCCGTCCCCTGGTGTTCTGGAGCTTCTGACCCGTCCCCTGGTGTTCTGTAGCTTCTGACCCGTCCCCTGGTGTTCTGTAGCTTCTGAACCCGTCCCCTGGTGTTCTGTAGCTTCTGACCCGTCCCCTGGTGTTCTGAAGCTTCTGACCCGTCCCCTTGTGTTCTGTAGTTTCTGACCCGTCCCCTGGTGGTCTGTAGCTTCTCACCCGTCCCCTGGTGTTCTGAAGCTTCTGACCCGTCCCCTGGTGTTCTGTAGCTTCTGACCTGTCCCCTGGTGTTCTGGAGCTTCTGGCCCGTCCCCTGGTGTTCTGAAGCTTCTGACCCGTCCCCTGGTGTTCTGAAGCTTCTGACCCGTCCCCTTGTGTTCTGGAGCTTCTGACCCGTCCCCGTGGTGTTCTGTAGCTTCTGACCCGTCCCCTGGTGTTCTGGTTCTGACCCGTCCCCTGGTGTTCTGTAGCTTCTGACCCGTCCCCTGGTGTTCTGGAGCTTCTGACCCGTCCCCTGGTGTTCTGTAGCTTCTGACCCGTCCCCTGGTGTTCTGGAGCTTCTGACCCGTCCCCTGGTGTTCTGTAGCTTCTGACCCGTCCCCTGGTGTTCTGTAGCTTCTGACCCGTCCCCTGGTGTTCTGTAGCTTCTGACCCGTCCCCTGGTGTTCTGAAGCTTCTGACCCGTCCCCTTGTGTTCTGTAGTTTCTGACCCGTCCCCTGGTGGTCTGTAGCTTCTCACCCGTCCCCTGGTGTTCTGAAGCTTCTGACCCGTCCCCTGGTGTTCTGGAGCTTCTGACCCGTCCCCTGGTGTTCTGAAGCTTCTGACCCGTCCCCTTGTGTTCTGTAGCTTCTGACCCGTCCCCTTGTGTTCTGTAGCTTCTGACCCGTCCCCTTGTGTTCTGTAGCTTCTGACCCGTCCCCTGGTGTTCTGGAGCTTCTGACCCGTCCCCTGGTGTTCTGAAGCTTCTGACCCGTCCCCTGGTGTTCTGGAGCTTCTGACCCATCCCCTTGTGTTCTGTAACTTCTGACCCGTCCCCTTGGTGTTCTGGAGCTTCTGACCCGTCCCCTGGTGTTCTGTAGCTTCTGACCCGTCCCCTGGTGTTCTGGAGCTTCTGACCCGTCCCCTTGTGTTCTGTAGCTTCTGACCCGTCCCCTGGTGTTCTGGAGCTTCTCACCCGTCCCCTGGTGTTCTGTAGCTTCTGACCCGTCCCCTGGTGTTCTGGAGCTTCTGACCCGTCCCCTGGTGTTCTGTAGCTTCTGACCCGTCCCCTGGTGTTCTGGAGCTTCTGACCCGTCCCCTGGTGTTCTGTAGCTTCTGACCCGTCCCCTGGTGTTCTGTAGCTTCTGACCCGTCCCCTGGTGTTCTGTAGCTTCTGACCCGTCCCCTGGTGTTCTGAAGCTTCTGACCCGTCCCCTTGTGTTCTGTAGCTTCTGACCCGTCCCCTGGTGTTCTGAAGCTTCTGACCCGTCCCCTTGTGTTCTGTAGTTTCTGACCCGTCCCCTGGTGGTCTGTAGCTTCTCACCCGTCCCCTGGTGTTCTGAAGCTTCTGACCCGTCCCCTGGTGTTCTGGAGCTTCTGACCCGTCCCCTGGTGGTCTGTAGCTTCTCGACCCGTCCCCTGGTGTTCTGAAGCTTCTGACCCGTCCCCTGGTGTTCTGGAGCTTCTGACCCGTCCCCTGGTGTTCTGGAGCTTCTGACCCGTCCCCTGGTGTTCTGAAGCTTCTGACCCGTCCCCTGGTGTTCTGAAGCTTCTGACCCGTCCCCTTGTGTTCTGGAGCTTCTGACCCGTCCCCTGGTGTTCTGGCTTCTGACCCGTCCCCTGGTGTTCTGTAGCTTCTGACCCGTCCCCTGGTGTTCTGGAGCTTCTGACCCGTCCCCTGGTGTTCTGTAGCTTCTGACCCGTCCCCTGGTGTTCTGGAGCTTCTGACCCGTCCCCTGGTGTTCTGTAGCTTCTGACCCGTCCCCTGGTGTTCTGTAGCTTCTGAACCCGTCCCCTGGTGTTCTGTAGCTTCTGACCCGTCCCCTGGTGTTCTGAAGCTTCTGACCCGTCCCCTTGTGTTCTGTAGTTTCTGACCCGTCCCCTGGTGGTCTGTAGCTTCTCACCCGTCCCCTGGTGTTCTGAAGCTTCTGACCCGTCCCCTGGTGTTCTGTAGCTTCTGACCCTGTCCCCTGGTGTTCTGGAGCTTCTGGCCCGTCCCCTGGTGTTCTGAAGCTTCTGACCCGTCCCCTGGTGTTCTGAAGCTTCTGACCCGTCCCCTTGTGTTCTGGAGCTTCTGACCCGTCCCCGTGGTGTTCTGTAGCTTCTGACCCGTCCCCTGGTGTTCTGGTTCTGACCCGTCCCCTGGTGTTCTGTAGCTTCTGACCCGTCCCCTGGTGTTCTGGAGCTTCTGACCCGTCCCCTGGTGTTCTGTAGCTTCTGACCCGTCCCCTGGTGTTCTGGAGCTTCTGACCCGTCCCCTGGTGTTCTGTAGCTTCTGACCCGTCCCCTGGTGTTCTGTAGCTTCTGACCCGTCCCCTGGTGTTCTGTAGCTTCTGACCCGTCCCCTGGTGTTCTGAAGCTTCTGACCCGTCCCCTTGTGTTCTGTAGTTTCTGACCCGTCCCCTGGTGGTCTGTAGCTTCTCACCCGTCCCCTGGTGTTCTGAAGCTTCTGACCCGTCCCCTGGTGTTCTGGAGCTTCTGACCCGTCCCCTGGTGTTCTGAAGCTTCTGACCCGTCCCCTTGTGTTCTGTAGCTTCTGACCCGTCCCCTTGTGTTCTGTAGCTTCTGACCCGTCCCCTTGTGTTCTGTAGCTTCTGACCCGTCCCCTGGTGTTCTGGAGCTTCTGACCCGTCCCCTGGTGTTCTGAAGCTTCTGACCCGTCCCCTGGTGTTCTGGAGCTTCTGACCCATCCCCTTGTGTTCTGTAACTTCTGACCCGTCCCCTGGTGTTCTGGAGCTTCTGACCCGTCCCCTGGTGTTCTGTAGCTTCTGACCCGTCCCCTGGTGTTCTGGAGCTTCTGACCCGTCCCCTTGTGTTCTGTAGCTTCTGACCCGTCCCCTGGTGTTCTGGAGCTTCTGACCCGTCCCCTGGTGTTCTGTAGCTTCTGACCCGTCCCCTGGTGTTCTGGAGCTTCTGACCCGTCCCCTGGTGTTCTGTAGCTTCTGACCCGTCCCCTGGTGTTCTGTAGCTTCTGACCCGTCCCCTGGTGTTCTGAAGCTTCTGACCCGTCCCCTGGTGTTCTGAAGCTTCTGACCCGTCCCCTTGTGTTCTGTAGCTTCTGACCCGTCCCCTGGTGTTCTGAAGCTTCTGACCCGTCCCCTTGTGTTCTGTAGCTTCTGACCCGTCCCCTGGTGGTCTGTAGCTTCTCACCCGTCCCCTGGTGTTCTGAAGCTTCTGACCCGTCCCCTGGTGTTCTGGAGCTTCTGACCCGTCCCCTGGTGGTCTGTAGCTTCTCACCCGTCCCCTGGTGTTCTGAAGCTTCTGACCCGTCCCCTGGTGTTCTGGAGCTTCTGACCCGTCCCCTGGTGTTCTGAAGCTTCTGACCCGTCCCCTTGTGTTCTGTAGCTTCTGACCCGTCCCCTTGTGTTCTGTAGCTTCTGACCCGTCCCCTGGTGTTCTGTAGCTTCTGACCCGTCCCCTGGTGTTCTGAAGCTTCTGACCCGTCCCCTTGTGTTCTGTAGTTTCTGACCCGTCCCCTGGTGTTCTGAAGCTTCTGACCCGTCCCCTTGTGTTCTGTAGCTTCTGACCCGTCCCCTGGTGTTCTGAAGCTTCTGACCCGTCCCCTTGTGTTCTGTAGTTTCTGACCCGTCCCCTGGTGGTCTGTAGCTTCTCACCCGTCCCCTGGTGTTCTGAAGCTTCTGACCCGTCCCCTGGTGTTCTGGAGCTTCTGACCCGTCCCCTGGTGTTCTGAAGCTTCTGACCCGTCCCCTTGTGTTCTGTAGCTTCTGACCCGTCCCCTTGTGTTCTGTAGCTTCTGACCCGTCCCCTGGTGTTCTGGAGCTTCTGACCCGTCCCCTTGTGTTCTGTAGCTTCTGACCCGTCCCCTGGTGTTCTGTAGCTTCTGACCCGTCCCCTGGTGTTCTGGAGCTTCTGACCCGTCCCCTGGTGTTCTGTAGCTTCTGACCCGTCCCCTGGTGTTCTGTAGCTTCTGACCCGTCCCCTTGTGTTCTGTAGTTTCTGACCCGTCCCCTGGTGGTCTGTAGCTTCTCACCCGTCCCCTGGTGTTCTGAAGCTTCTGACCCGTCCCCTGGTGTTCTGGAGCTTCTGACCCGTCCCCTGGTGTTCTGAAGCTTCTGACCCGTCCCCTTGTGTTCTGTAGCTTCTGACCCGTCCCCTTGTGTTCTGTAGCTTCTGACCCGTCCCCTGGTGTTCTGGAGCTTCTGACCCGTCCCCTGGTGTTCTGTAGCTTCTGACCCTGTCCCCTGGTGTTCTGGAGCTTCTGACCCGTCCCCTGGTGTTCTGAAGCTTCTGACCCGTCCCCTGGTGTTCTGAAGCTTCTGACCCGTCCCCTTGTGTTCTGGAGCTTCTGACCCGTCCCCTGGTGTTCTGTAGCTTCTGACCCGTCCCCTGGTGTTCTGGTTCTGACCCGTCCCCTGGTGTTCTGTAGCTTCTGACCCGTCCCCTGGTGTTCTGGAGCTTCTGACCCGTCCCCTGGTGTTCTGTAGCTTCTGACCCGTCCCCTGGTGTTCTGGAGCTTCTGACCCGTCCCCTGGTGTTCTGTAGCTTCTGATCCGTCCCCTGGTGTTCTGTAGCTTCTGACCCGTCCCCTGGTGTTCTGTAGCTTCTGACCCGTCCCCTGGTGTTCTGAAGCTTCTGACCCGTCCCCTTGTGTTCTGTAGTTTCTGACCCGTCCCCTGGTGGTCTGTAGCTTCTCACCCGTCCCCTGGTGTTCTGAAGCTTCTGACCCGTCCCCTGGTGTTCTGGAGCTTCTGACCCGTCCCCTGGTGTTCTGAAGCTTCTGACCCGTCCCCTTGTGTTCTGTAGCTTCTGACCCGTCCCCTTGTGTTCTGTAGCTTCTGACCCGTCCCCTGGTGTTCTGGAGCTTCTGACCCGTCCCCTGGTGTTCTGTAGCTTCTGACCCGTCCCCTGGTGTTCTGGAGCTTCTGACCCGTCCCCTGGTGTTCTGTAGCTTCTGACCCGTCCCCTGGTGTTCTGTAGCTTCTGACCCGTCCCCTGGTGTTCTGTAGCTTCTGACCCGTCCCCTGGTGTTCTGGAGCTTCTGACCCGTCCCCTGGTGTTCTGTAGCTTCTGACCCGTCCCCTGGTGTTCTGGAGCTTCTGACCCGTCCCCTGGTGTTCTGAAGCTTCTGACCCGTCCCCTGGTGTTCTGGAGCTTCTGACCCGTCCCCTGGTGTTCTGAAGCTTCTGACCCGTCCCCTGGTGTTCTGGAGCTTCTGACCCATCCCCTGTGTTCTGTAACTTCTGACCCGTCCCTTGGTGTTCTGGAGCTTCTGACCCGTCCCCTGGTGTTCTGTAGCTTCTGACCCGTCCCCTGGTGTTCTGGAGCTTCTGACCCGTCCCCTTGTGTTCTGTAGCTTCTGACCCGTCCCCTGGTGTTCTGGAGCTTCTCACCCGTCCCCTGGTGTTCTGTAGCTTCTGACCCGTCCCCTGGTGTTCTGGAGCTTCTGACCCGTCCCCTGGTGTTCTGTAGCTTCTGACCCGTCCCCTGGTGTTCTGGAGCTTCTGACCCGTCCCCTGGTGTTCTGTAGCTTCTGACCCGTCCCCTGGTGTTCTGTAGCTTCTGACCCGTCCCCTGGTGTTCTGAAGCTTCTGACCCGTCCCCTGGTGTTCTGAAGCTTCTGACCCGTCCCCTTGTGTTCTGTAGCTTCTGACCCGTCCCCTGGTGTTCTGAAGCTTCTGACCCGTCCCCTTGTGTTCTGTAGTTTCTGACCCGTCCCCTGGTGGTCTGTAGCTTCTCACCCGTCCCCTGGTGTTCTGAAGCTTCTGACCCGTCCCCTGGTGTTCTGGAGCTTCTGACCCGTCCCCTGGTGTTCTGAAGCTTCTGACCCGTCCCCTTGTGTTCTGTAGCTTCTGACCCGTCCCCTTGTGTTCTGTAGCTTCTGACCCGTCCCCTGGTGTTCTGTAGCTTCTGACCCGTCCCCTGGTGTTCTGAAGCTTCTGACCCGTCCCCTTGTGTTCTGTAGTTTCTGACCCGTCCCCTGGTGTTCTGAAGCTTCTGACCCGTCCCCTTGTGTTCTGTAGCTTCTGACCCGTCCCCTGGTGTTCTGAAGCTTCTGACCCGTCCCCTTGTGTTCTGTAGTTTCTGACCCGTCCCCTGGTGGTCTGTAGCTTCTCACCCGTCCCCTGGTGTTCTGAAGCTTCTGACCCGTCCCCTGGTGTTCTGGAGCTTCTGACCCGTCCCCTGGTGTTCTGAAGCTTCTGACCCGTCCCCTTGTGTTCTGTAGCTTCTGACCCGTCCCCTTGTGTTCTGTAGCTTCTGACCCGTCCCCTGGTGTTCTGGAGCTTCTGACCTGTCCCCTTGTGTTCTGTAGCTTCTGACCCGTCCCCTGGTGTTCTGTAGCTTCTGACCCGTCCCCTGGTGTTCTGGAGCTTCTGACCCGTCCCCTGGTGTTCTGTAGCTTCTGACCCGTCCCCTGGTGTTCTGTAGCTTCTGACCTGTCCCCTGGTGTTCTGAAGCTTCTGACCCGTCCCCTTGTTTTCTGTAGTTTCTGACCCGTCCCCTGGTGGTCTGTAGCTTCTCACCCGTCCCCTGGTGTTCTGAAGCTTCTGACCCGTCCCCTGGTGTTCTGGAGCTTCTGACCCGTCCCCTGGTGTTCTGAAGCTTCTGACCCGTCCCCTTGTGTTCTGTAGCTTCTGACCCGTCCCCTTGTGTTCTGTAGCTTCTGACCCGTCCCCTGGTGTTCTGGAGCTTCTGACCCGTCCCCTGGTGTTCTGTAGCTTCTGACCCGTCCCCTGGTGTTCTGGAGCTTCTGACCCGTCCCCTGGTGTTCTGAAGCTTCTGACCCGTCCCCTGGTGTTCTGAAGCTTCTGACCCGTCCCCTTGTGTTCTGGAGCTTCTGACCCGTCCCCTGGTGTTCTGTAGCTTCTGACCCGTCCCCTGGTGTTCTGAGTTCTGACCCGTCCCCTGGTGTTCTGTAGCTTCTGACCCGTCCCCTGGTGTTCTGGAGCTTCTGACCCGTCCCCTGGTGTTCTGTAGCTTCTGACCCGTCCCCTGGTGTTCTGGAGCTTCTGACCCGTCCCCTGGTGTTCTGTAGCTTCTGACCCGTCCCCTGGTGTTCTGTAGCTTCTGACCCGTCCCCTGGTGTTCTGTAGCTTCTGACCCGTCCCCTGGTGTTCTGAAGCTTCTGACCCGTCCCCTTGTGTTCTGTAGTTTCTGACCCGTCCCCTGGTGGTCTGTAGCTTCTCACCCGTCCCCTGGTGTTCTGAAGCTTCTGACCCGTCCCCTGGTGTTCTGGAGCTTCTGACCCGTCCCCTGGTGTTCTGAAGCTTCTGACCCGTCCCCTTGTGTTCTGTAGCTTCTGACCCGTCCCCTGGTGTTCTGCAGCTTCTGACCCGTCCCCTGGTGTTCTGTAGCTTCTGACCCGTCCCCTGGTGTTCTGGAGCTTCTGACCCGTCCCCTGGTGTTCTGTAGCTTCTGACCCGTCCCCTGGTGTTCTGTAGCTTCTGACCCGTCCCCTGGTGTTCTGTAGCTTCTGACCCGTCCCCTGGTGTTCTGGAGCTTCTGACCCGTCCCCTGGTGTTCTGTAGCTTCTGACCCGTCCCCTGGTGTTCTGGAGCTTCTGACCCGTCCCCTGGTGTTCTGAAGCTTCTGAACCGTCCCCTGGTGTTCTGGAGCTTCTGACCCGTCCCCTGGTGTTCTGAAGCTTCTGACCCGTCCCCTGGTGTTCTGGAGCTTCTGACCCATCCCCTTGTGTTCTGTAACTTCTGACCCGTCCCCTTGGTGTTCTGGAGCTTCTGACCCGTCCCCTGGTGTTCTGTAGCTTCTGACCCGTCCCCTGGTGTTCTGGAGCTTCTGACCCGTCCCCTTGTGTTCTGTAGCTTCTGACCCGTCCCCTGGTGTTCTGGAGCTTCTCACCCGTCCCCTGGTGTTCTGTAGCTTCTGACCCGTCCCCTGGTGTTCTGGAGCTTCTGACCCGTCCCCTGGTGTTCTGTAGCTTCTGACCCGTCCCCTGGTGTTCTGAAGCTTCTGACCCGTCCCCTGGTGTTCTGGAGCTTCTGACCCGTCCCCTGGTGTTCTGAAGCTTCTGACCCGTCCCCTGGTGTTCTGGAGCTTCTGACCCGTCCCCTGTGTTCTGTAACTTCTGACCCGTCCCCTGGTGTTCTGGAGCTTCTGACCCGTCCCCTGGTGTTCTGTAGCTTCTGACCCGTCCCCTGGTGTTCTGGAGCTTCTGACCCGTCCCCTTGTGTTCTGTAGCTTCTGACCCGTCCCCTGGTGTTCTGGAGCTTCTGACCCGTCCCCTGGTGTTCTGTAGCTTCTGACCCGTCCCCTGGTGTTCTGGAGCTTCTGACCCGTCCCCTGGTGTTCTGTAGCTTCTGACCCGTCCCCTGGTGTTCTGGAGCTTCTGACCCGTCCCCTGGTGTTCTGTAGCTTCTGACCCGTCCCCTGGTGTTCTGTAGCTTCTGACCCGTCCCCTGGTGTTCTGAAGCTTCTGACCCGTCCCCTGGTGTTCTGTAGCTTCTGACCCGTCCCCTGGTGTTCTGAAGCTTCTGACCCGTCCCCTGGTGTTCTGTAGCTTCTGACCCGTCCCCTGGTGTCTGTAGCTTCTGACCCGTCCCCTGGTGTTCTGAAGCTTCTGACCCGTCCCCTGGTGTTCTGGAGCTTCTGACCCGTCCCCTGGTGTTCTGAAGCTTCTGACCCGTCCCCTTGTGTTCTGTAGCTTCTGACCCGTCCCCTTGTGTTCTGTAGCTTCTGACCCGTCCCCTGGTGTTCTGGAGCTTCTGACCCGTCCCCTGGTGTTCTGTAGCTTCTGACCCGTCCCCTGGTGTTCTGGAGCTTCTGACCCGTCCCCTGGTGTTCTGTAGCTTCTGACCCGTCCCCTGGTGTTCTGTAGCTTCTCCCCGTCCCCTGGTGTTCTGTAGCTTCTGACCCGTCCCCTGGTGTTCTGTAGCTTCTGACCCGTCCCCTGGTGTTCTGGAGCTTCTGACCCGTCCCCTGGTGTTCTGTAGCTTCTGACCCGTCCCCTGGTGTTCTGGAGCTTCTGACCCGTCCCCTGGTGTTCTGAAGCTTCTGACCCGTCCCCTGGTGTTCTGGAGCTTCTGACCCGTCCCCTGGTGTTCTGAAGCTTCTGACCCGTCCCCTGGTGTTCTGGAGCTTCTGACCCATCCCCTGGTGTTCTGTAGCTTCTGACCCGTCCCCTTGGTGTTCTGGAGCTTCTGACCCGTCCCCTGGTGTTCTGTAGCTTCTGACCCGTCCCCTGGTGTTCTGGAGCTTCTGACCCGTCCCCTGGTGTTCTGTAGCTTCTGACCCGTCCCCTGGTGTTCTGGAGCTTCTGACCCGTCCCCTGGTGTTCTGTAGCTTCTGACCCGTCCCCTGGTGTTCTGGAGCTTCTGACCCGTCCCCTGGTGTTCTGTAGCTTCTGACCCGTCCCCTGGTGTTCTGGAGCTTCTGACCCGTCCCCTGTGTTCTGTAGCTTCTGACCCGTCCCCTGGTGTTCTGTAGCTTCTGACCCGTCCCCTGGTGTTCTGTAGCTTCTGACCCGTCCCCTGGTGTTCTGAGCTTCTGACCCGTCCCCTTGTGTTCTGTAGCTTCTGACCCGTCCCCTGGTGTTCTGAAGCTTCTGACCCGTCCCCTTGTGTTCTGTAGCTTCTGACCCGTCCCCTGGTGGTCTGTAGCTTCTCACCCGTCCCCTGGTGTTCTGAAGCTTCTGACCCGTCCCCTGGTGTTCTGGAGCTTCTGACCCGTCCCCTGGTGTTCTGAAGCTTCTGACCCGTCCCCTTGTGTTCTGTAGCTTCTGACCCGTCCCCTTGTGTTCTGTAGCTTCTGACCCGTCCCCTGGTGTTCTGTAGCTTCTGACCCGTCCCCTGGTGTTCTGAAGCTTCTGACCCGTCCCCTGGTGTTCTGTAGCTTCTGACCCGTCCCCTGGTGTTCTGAGCTTCTGACCCGTCCCCTTGTGTTCTGTAGCTTCTGACCCGTCCCCTGGTGTTCTGAAGCTTCTGACCCGTCCCCTTGTGTTCTGTAGCTTCTGACCCGTCCCCTGGTGGTCTGTAGCTTCTGACCCGTCCCCTGGTGTTCTGAAGCTTCTGACCCGTCCCCTGGTGTTCTGGAGCTTCTGACCCGTCCCCTGGTGTTCTGTAGCTTCTGACCCGTCCCCTGTGTTCTGTAGCTTCTGACCCGTCCCCTGGTGTTCTGTAGCTTCTGACCCGTCCCCTGGTGTTCTGGAGCTTCTGACCCGTCCCCTGGTGTTCTGTAGCTTCTGACCCGTCCCCTAGGTGTTCTGTAAAGCTTCCTGACCCGTCCCCCTGTGTTCTGGAGCTTTCTGACCCTTTTGTTTTTATTTTTTTTTTTAACCGTGTATTCCGTTTTTTTTTTTCTTCGTTTGGTTATTTATTTTTTTTTCAATGTGTTGGTTCTTTCCCCTGGTGTTCTGTACTTCTGTGACCCGTCCCAGGTGTTTGGAGCTTCTGACCCGTC